>VZTG01002802.1:1126302-1158713 GCA_013397845.1 Melanocharis versteri | reverse complement strand
ATCACTCAGCAATTCCTGTCACAGGCAGAACAGATTGACTGGGAGATATTAGCTGAATTTATTACCGATCAGAATCAGAGCAGGATAATAAGAAGCAAAACAAGTCTTAAAAATACCTCCCCCACTCCCCTCTTTCCTTCCTGGGCTCTACCTCCTTCCCCAAAGTGGTGCAGAGAGACAGGGAATGGGGGTTACAGTCAGTTCATCGCACATTGTTCCTTCCGCTGCTCAGGGAGACATCACTCAGCAATTCCTGTCACAGGCAGAACAGATTGATTGGAAGATATTAGCTGAATTTATTACCGATCAGAATCAGAGCAGGATAATAAGAAGCAAAACAAGTCTTAAAAATACCTCCCCCACTCCCCTCTCTCCTTCCTGGGCTCTACCTCCTCCCCGAAAGTGGTGCAGAGAGACAGGGAATGGGGGTTACAGTCAGTTCATCGCACGTTGTTCCTTCCACTGCTCAGGGAGAGGAGTCCTTCCCCCGCTCCAGCGTGGGGTTGCTCCCACAGGAGACGGTTCTCCACAGACTTCTCCAGCCTGAGTCCGTCTCATGGGATACCGTTCTTCACGAACTGCCCCAACATGGGTCACTTTTCCATGGGGTGCAGTCCTTCAAGAACAGCCTGCTCCAGTGTGGGTCCCTCTCAGGGTCGCAAGTCCTTCTAGGAAACCTGCTCCAGCGTGGGCATCTCTCTCCAGAACTTCTCCAGCCTGAGTCCTTCTCATGGGATACAGTTCTTCACGAACTGCCCCAGCATGGGTCACTTTTCCATGGGGTGCAGTCCTTCAAGAACAGCCTGCTCCAGTGTGGGTCCCTCTCAGGGTCGCAAGTCCTTCTAGGAAACCTGCTCCAGCGTGGGCATCTCTCTCCAGGGGTGTGCAGGTCCCTGCCAGGAGTCTGCTCCAGCATGGGCCTCCCATGGGGTCACAGCCTCCTCTCAGGCATTCACCTCTCCAGTGTGGGTCTCCTCCAGGGGCTGCAGGGGGATCTTTGCGCTCCCAAGGATCTCCATGGGCTGCAGGGGCACAGCTGCCTCACCATGGGCTGCACCATGGGCTGCAGGGGAAGCTCAGCTCTGGTGCCTGGAGCAGCTCCTGCCCCTTCTTCTCCACTGACCTTGGTGTCTGCAGACTTGTTCTCACAAATTCCTCTCACCCTGCTCTTCTCTGAGCACAACTAAATCTGAACAATAACTTCTTTTCCTTTTAAATCTGCCATCACAGAGGCATTATCACCATCTCTGACTGGCTCAGCCATGGCCAGCAGTGGTGCTGGAGCTGGCAGGCATTGGCTCTGTCAGACATGGGGGAAGCTTCCAGCAGCTTCTCACGGAAGCCACTCCTGTAGCCCCCCCACTACCAAAACCTGTCCATGCAAACCCTGTTTGAATCCTATTATTTGCTATGATGCATAATCATGTTTGGTTCCCCTGTCACTATTACACTAATTGTTTCCCAGACAAGGTTCTACTCCCAAATAACTTATATTTTTTCCTCCAGAAAACTGACAGACCATGCTTTAGCCTTGGCTGTCAAAAACATGTCTGTATTTCCAGAGAACTTGCCATGTTTTCTGAAGTGTGTTCTGCTCAGTGCCATTCAGAGCCGTCAGAACTTAAGCTTTTTTTTTTTCCCGCTGCTCACACTCTCTCCAAATAGCCAGAGTCCAGTTTTGATAGCTGTCCAGTACTGAATGATTCATTTGGCTAGCAGACACGAATCATTAGGTTTCACCTCAAACTCTCCAAACAACATAAGCAGGCTAGAAGAACAAATCCGTTTCCTGAGCTGCGCTGCAAGTCGCTTATCGGTGTCCACTACTACCTGGTTTTATTCCATCACACAGTAATTGGTGTGCAGCCCTCACAGCAACATCCCATCAGCCATTCTTGCCTAAAGCTGTTTTGAGCCTGGCTCTACTTCCTCTCTTTTACATACAGTGAGGCATTTCAGAAGCAACTGCAAATTTTCCAGCAGAACCTCAGTCCATCCTGTGGCTTTCCTGGGATCCCCTTCGTAGAAAAGTGTTCACAGAAGAGCTTTAGAAAAAAGTACTAAGAGTAATGAATATCTGTATCTTGTTTGCTTTAGCAACATATAGGGCAATACTATTTTTAAACTTACTTATGTTATGTTAAAAGCTTTTAGTTTAGACTGAGTTTTTCATTTTCTAAGTTGCAATGATGCAGCGTGTGTGGGTCTTTTGCAGTGGAAACAGAATGACAGTGCTTCTAGCAGGAAACAAATTGCCTTCCCTTCAGCTCATAATGTGTTTCTAGCTTGTCTAGGAGAAATGAGAAGGAAAAGAACTTCAAGAACTTTAGGGCCAGGTTTCTTCGTGTTTTCTGGCTAAGTTGACATTGATGTTATCAGTTTCGTATGTTGCAAGGCTACAAGGTGAATCCTGGTTTAGAACAAAGAATTGGGATGTGTGCTATGGCTAAAAGCACTATTAAATGCAGAATAAACAGCAAGATAACGTAATAATACAATCTTCCATCTCATTGTGGAACACGCTTTATAGAGAAAATTATGAAAATATGTTGTATGTATTTTCTGGTTTGGGGGAATTTATATACTCTGTCTTTCTCTCCCACCGCTGTTGCCACTTACTGTGCCCTTCTGAAATTCCAAGAATGTAAGATGGGAAATCAAACCTTAAGTGACGTGATGACATGAAAATTGTAGTAGGACAAATAAACTGTATGAAGAGTTAAAAATGGTTCAAGCAACTTGATCGGATGATGAGAGAAACATGAATTCTTTAGAAACTGACAGCTTCATAAGAATAATGTCATGCTGCTTTTTATTCCCCATTTTCATTATAGTAGTAATTACTATCTCAATACCAGTCATTTCATGGGGATTAATGACCAGCTGAGGATAATGACCCTCAGCTTTATCTTGAATAATCAACTTGTGCCCATTTATCACTAATCTCCTGAAATTACTCAGCACTCCAATTGTATTACTTATTTATACAGAAATTTGGTAAACATGCATTAAAAAACCCCGGTAGTGTTTCAAAATTATTCCGTTCACATCCATTGTGCCGCTCTTTCTCTTTCCTGCCTTCTGATTTAATATTATACTGCACAAGAAGCAAGCTCATTATTTGTGAGGCCATTTATGAACAATGCAGTGAATACCAGTTTCAAAATTTCATCCTGCTTTTTTACATTAAAGTACACATGTAATACCCAAATTCATGCAGAAGTCTATTTTTAATAAATTGCTTGAAGAGACCTAATCCAAGCAGAAACTCAGTTATAAGAAAAAATGCAGTGGTCAGAGACAGGAGATGTGTTTCAGCTGAGTGCTGTAGCTCTGTTGTGGTTTCACTCTCATGGGCAGCCTCGGTACCACACAACCACTTGCTCACTCCCCTGCAGTAGGACAGGTGAGAGAACTGGAAGAATAAAAGTGAAAAAGCTCTTGGCTTGAGATAAAGACAGTTTAATAGGTAAAGCAGAATCTGCACCCGCAAGAAATGCAAAAGAATGAATTCATTCTCTGCTTCCCAACAGCAGGCAGGTGCTTAGCCATTTCTAGGAAAGCAGGACACTATCGTGTCTCACAATTACTTGGGAAGGCAAGTGCCATAACTCCAGATATACCACCCTGCCCTTCCCTCTTCTTTCCTCCAGCCTTTATTGCAGAGCATGATGCCATATGGTGTGGAACATCCCTTGGGTCAGTTGGGGTCAGCTGTCCTGGCTGTGTCCCCTCCCAGCTTCTTGTGCACTCCCAGCCTAAGCACTGGTGGGGTGGTGAGAGAAGTGGAGCAAAAGTGGCCCTGGTGGTGTGTAAGTGTTGTTCAGCAATAACTAAAACACTGGTATGCTGCCAACACCATTTTCAGCACAAATCCAAAACGTAGCAGCATGCAAATTACTATGAAGAAATTTAACTCCATCCCAGCCAAAAGCATACAAGCTCAAGTGACCATGTCTCTTTGTGAGGAATGCTTCAACATTTGTTTTGTAGGAAGAAAACTGGTTGCAGTGCAAGTAAGGCTAGAAGGAAACAGGCTTCATAATCAAATGCATATATTGATATGTTGTCACATATAATTTCTTAAGTTTCTTCAGTGAAATTTATTCCATTGTTATTGAAATTTTAGAAATAGAGAAGCAACTAATTTTGTAGTTAGAAAGAGCTATTTCATGAAGAGTAAAACTGCTAAGTCTGGCTCTAATGATAGCTATACATTTTTAACTACTCAAAGAATATCTCAAGGTATTATCCCCAGAAGGATTATATAGCTCAGGAATGACAGCAAATTCTGAACTGTTCCTATTTGAGGCAGCCCGCATTTGTATTTGGTCTATGGTCCATAATTTGAAAATAGAAATGCATTAGTGGAGCTTTTTCTGCCTGCAAATTTTTACCATGTTAATTAAGTATTCTTCAACATAATGTACCTCTTTAATTCTGTTAGATGGCTAGCAGATTCAAATTTGTACTTCGTTTAGTTAATGTTTTTTTAATGTTCTAGAACATACCAGACCAGACGGATGACAATAGACAGCTCCAACACTCCTGGAATCCAAAGTATATCTTTTGACTTGGTGATATCTAGGTGATTTAAGACATTCCGCTCCTTTTTTTATTTTCGCCTGGAACCATTTCCACTAATGTTGCCAGGTATCTGTTAATTGTTTTCTGCTTCCAAATGGTTGTCCATGTAGATTCCTAGTTCTCATACATACAAAAGATCGTTTTGGCCAGCAAGTCATACCAGAATTCTGTTGAATTGTACTTCTCCCCAACGAGGTAAAAAAAGTTTGCCAAAACTCAGAAGTATTTTTTACTATTATTATTATTTTGCTATTATTACTATTATTACTATCATCATCATCATTATCATCATCATCATTATCATCATCATCTTTAGTACTAAATATTCATGGCTGCGACAGCCTTTCATTTACCCCCCTGCAGTTCTGATGGCTGCCAGCTGAGGGTCTGTAAGTATTCCAGTCTATTTCCACAGACCATCACTCACTTCACCTTTTGAGTCAGCTGTCCTTCCACTAAGAGGCAGTATTGGCCTATCTTTCCTAAGTCACAGATCCCACAGAAATTAAAAGAAACATGAAAAACCTGGTGTAGCAATTGATCCTAGCTTTAATTTCATCCAGCTCCTGGGGCTAGATAGTGACTAATATTTGTCACATGGATGAATATGGAGAGTTCCAATGACAAACATTTGGCCAAGAGATGGATAAAAAGATGCTTGCTGGATAGGGCTCACTGCTGCACATGGTGATTGTCACACTGTGCCTTTTCACCCTTGCTAGAGACATAATTTTAACCAGGTTGTTAGAGCTGCACGGATATAAGCTGCATTCAGAAGATATGTGTCCAGGCTTCATGGTGATGGAAATCTACAGAAATGATGACATGTAAACTAGGAAGAATGTGTGCTTTGGATTCTAGAGTATTAGCAGCTCTTCATGTCAAAATCAAATGGTCAGGTGTGAAAAACTTGTTGCTAACTATATTTTTAGAGAATTTCAGAAATGTTCAGGTTATTTCATGGGTGACCAGTAAGCTAATGACAAAGAGAATTTGATTTTTTTTCCCTAGTATTACAGTACCATAACAAGACATTTTTCCCACTTTAGTTAGTAAGTCAGTCTTGAGATTTTTTTAAAATTTATTTTAGGCTTGTTTTTCCTGTGAGTCAGATTGATATGAACTGTAGAGGAAATTGTTTATTGCTCTTCAGCAGCTAGTTAGCATCAAGACTGCTAGACTTGGCTTGTATTAGTACTGCTAGGTATGAAAGATGGATAACCTGGCTGTTATTCATGACATTGTGTGGTGTAGAACAGAGAAGGGATCCTGCGGTCCATCTGGTGCAGGTACCAGAATAATCTGATCATGTGATAGGATTGTCATTGATGCAAAACCTCTTCCTTTACTCGAGCTGAAGATTGTCTTTAGCAATGCGATACGTGGAAAGGTGCATATCAGCTCTTGTTGGAAAAAATGAAAGAGCATCTGGCCTGAATTTAGGCTGACTGGTAGGTACCAAGTCATTGATACAGTTCAGTGATGTATACACAAAATTAAGCGATCTCTTGACGCTAGAAATGCCTGGAGTCCACACTGCCTGTAGAAAAAGTGCATGTTTATGAAGCTGTCTGTCAGCATTTGGACTATGGGAATGACTGTTTTCAACAGCAGGCAGATGGCTCTGATCCCTTGCAGAGATCACATGCTCTGAGTTCTCAGACATTCTTCTGTGAGCTCTCCATCTTTGAGTAGAAGCATCTGTCATCACAGACTTGATTGGCCGAGATAAGATGGGCTTGCTCTTGCAGTTCTGAAGCAGGTCTTTCTACCAGTTTGATGAAAAGATTTGAGAACAACTTCTACGCATCTGAGATGTCTGCATGGTGGAATTTGTGCATAGAGCATAGATAAACTCTGTCAACATCAAATAAGAAGGTACCTTCCTAAGCCGGTTCAGAAAGCTCAGTGTAGTCTGGAATCATTTTTGTGCAAGCATTCTTATACAGTTGCTATCAACTTAACACTTTCAGTTGAAGTAAAGGGGATGTTTTTTGGTTTTGCTTTTTTGGGTTGGTTTGGGTTGGGTTTTTTTGGTGGGGATTATGGGGTTTTTTGGGTTTGGTTTGGTTTGGTTTGGTTTGGTTTGGTTTGGTTTGGTTTGGTTTGGTTTGGTTGGTGGTTTTTTGGGGCTTTAATGGTTTGGTCCAGCTGGGGCAGCTTAGCTGATAAAAATGTAATACCCTTCCACGTCATAGCAAGATGGTGTTTAAAGGCATTTTGGGAACTCTTAGACTAAATAAAAGACAATCTGAAAGTTTGGGAAGAAATGGAAGATGAAATTGATCTCAGTGTTCAGAAATCAGGGCCATACAAAGATAAATTCTTTTTTACCTGTTTCAAGATCTCCTTAAAGACTATGGCCAGAGGAGGAATTGCACAGTTACATAGGTGGGTGTTTTGATATAGCGGTGCAAGATAGAACAAAAGCTATTCCAGGATGTCAGTACAGTACTAACAGGCACAGTGTTCCTCTAAGTATTGTAGTTGTGTCCTTTGTCCTTGAATACTCCCTTTTCACTAGAAGAACATCCATTTAATGATAAGAGAAAGTAAAATCTTCATGTTTCTTACATGGTACTCCATAAAGATAATTTTTAGGCCTCATCATAGTATCAACTCCAGTTTTGAAAGTTAATTTGAAAGCTTTTACTAGGAGAAATCATGGGGAAAATATATAAAAAGAAGGAATAACTATTTATCTTACTGTGACATTGTATCTGTAAACCCTCTCAATCTCCTGAGTTTTCCATGTTTTCTTGGTGTCATACAGTTCTAGAAATCTGTGCCATGGAAGGAACTGAAGGATTTTAGGCTTTACAGCACTGAATGAAGGCATTGAAGAAAAGAAACTTTGGCCTACCTTGCTTGCCCATATTAAAAACATTCTAGTGTTGTTTTCTTTATTAACTTGTGTGTTTTAGCAAGGATTTGAAATTTGGCCAGGAATGTACCTTTTTTTTTTTTTTTTTCTCACAGGTGTGAATTTCATCCTTCACTTAACAAATTTGTGCCAGTGTCATAATTTAAAAAAAACCCCACAGTAGTAGGTGTATGCTTAACAGTAGCCTTGATAGAGTACTGAAATATCTGAAATATTGTCAGGTCAAGTCTAGACATCAGAACAGAAAGTGAGTCTGTCTCATCATCTTAAGGTAATGCCTGAGCAAAGAACTGATAAGTAAAAACTGATGAGATAGAAGCTAGGAAATGAGCATACATCTAATACAGAGCCAAGAACAACAGGAGACGGAATGCAGGAATTCTGAAAAGGAGATTGGGGTGGGCAGAAGGAAGAACCACCTGTAGCTGGGACTGACCAAGAGAAGAGAGAGTGGTCTGCAGTAAGGGCAGGTGGTAGAAAGGGTAGACACATAGAACAGGAGTCAGGCTCAAAAGCTCAGACAAAACGGGTTCCAAGTAGAAATTATTGCAGCCTTTTGATACTTAAAAGGGGCTTAGAAGAGAAAATTTTTTACCAGGGCCTGTAGCAACAGCATGAGGGGCACCAGTTTTAAACTTAAAGCAGTCGATTTAGATTGGACATAAGGAAGAAGTTTTCTGTGGTCACAGTGGTGAGACACTGGAGCAGGGTGCCCAGAGAAGTGGTGGATGCTTTGTCCCTGGAAGTGTTCAAGGTCAGGCTGGATGGGGTTTTGAGAACCTGATCTAATGATAGTCTTCCCTGCCCATGGCAGGAGCATTGGCCTACATGACTTTTAAAGGCCTTTTCCAGTCACAACCATTCTGTGATTCTCATTTTTGCATACATACAGTGCCCCATCAAGGATTATGTTATCCACATAGCGGGCTAAGTGGAAGTTTCCTGTCAGCCTTTACTCTATATGTTTTGTTTTTCCTTAAGTGCACTTGACTTTACAACTTCGATAACAATCTTTCAACTTAGGGATTTCTATCTACCTTTGTTGACGTGAGTGTGCAAAGCGATAAACTATTTTTCATATTTTTCCTTTCCTCATTCCTCGAATACTTCCATATCCTTCAGTACTTCAGTAATCAAAATAACACTGCTTCCCGAGGGACCATGTGAACAGAGGAATGTTTGCAAGGCCTTTATGTATCTGAGTTACACAAATTGTATACATGTAGCCTGGGAAAATTTCAGAAGAGGTCTTGCTCTTGGATTGGAGATTGGTAGAATTTTGAGACAAAATCAAAACAATCAGTTTTACTTTTTCACGGCATTGATTATGAGAAATCTTTACATCGTATTTTCATAGAATAATTGTAACAATATAATACATCTTGATTATGAGACAAGTTTCACCATTATAAAGCGGACAGATGCAGCTCCATCACTTTCTGTGCTAATTTTCTATGTAGCAGGCTAAAGAGAAATTAGAAAAGGAGAAAGAAGTGATGTGAAAGACTTGATTTCAACTAGTTCTCCATAACGCTGAAGTCTCTGGACATGTTACATCAGCAACATAAGTTAAAGCCGTCCCACAGATACATTGTGTTGCATTCAGGCTTCATTGATTATCTGTGGGAGACCTTTGCACCATGCTGCTCTAATTCTATGTATGTGCTGTGCAGACTAGTCCATAAATTTTGAGAGGATCATTAGACAAAATAACTCCCTGTGTGTAGCATAAATGATAGAATTTCACCCAGAGATTTCTGCATCAAACTGTTGTAAACCATGAACTAAAACCATTTCATTTGATGGACTTTTGAGATTCCTTGGCTTCTACATCATTCTCATACATCAGCTTTCTGCTGCTAGCACAAAGATTGATCCCATGCCTGGTGAGTGTGAATAGTGGGAAATTCTTACTTCCAACTACCTACCAATTTTTTCCCCCCAGGTATCTCTAGTATCCGAAGGGAACAAAGAACTATCCAGCAAAAGAAGAGAACGTGTGATTCTAAGCAAAGAGTTTGGAATTGTTCCTAATGAAGTCAACCTGCCTGTACTTCAGCAGAGGCTGGTTACCAAAGGGTCAAGCTTTGCTCATTGAATAGCATCCATATGGAATACCAATGTGGAACAGCTTCAAATATAATTTCCGGATGATACGCTTTAGGTTTGTTTACAGCATAAGCACTTTACAAGAAGCATTGTGAAAGATGCTTCTAGGTTTATACATTAGGAGAAAAGCACAATTCTCAACAGTACATATTTACTATTTTTAGAATTTTTTTAAAGCTGTTGCATAGTCAGTTTTTTTGGAACAATAGTTCAGTAGACTTATTTATATTCATGTATGCTTTCTGTGTAACAAAAAAGAGCTTTGTAATATGACCAGACAGAAAATATATGTAGATTCACTGTACCAGAATTAGAAACAGATTAAATGCCATCAGTATGATTTTAATACTTAGAAGGAATTTCACTTCTTGTGTTTGGATAATAGCAAATTCTAATGCTGATGTGACATGTTAATAGTCATTATTTGCAACTGGCATAGCTTCTGAAATCATTATTTTAAAACCAGCTGGTTTTACTGCTATTTCTGTCTTCATATTATATGTCTGTAGCCACACATTGTATAGATCTGTGTACATAAAATGTGTCATGTACGTTTATATGCATTTTATATACACATTCATTTACAGACTTAAGTAAATTAAAGACATTATTTGCTGCTAATCAAAACTACTTAAGGACACTTCCAGAATTTCAGTATTTATTCACTGTGTTAAATGTAGATAAAAATGTCTCACTCCAGTAGCAGAGAAGCTATGTTTTTGTCTACAGTTTAGTAAGGAATTCTTACTAAGTGCAAAGGTTTTTCTCTACAGTTGCTACTGTGGCAATCATAACTGTTGCAAATAACCAGGATGCACTTAGTGATTATCTTTGTTGAAAATTATTAGCTTTATAGTCATCACACGATTACTTGTAAGTAATTTGATACAGATGTATGTTGTGTACATTTTTCTTTATTTTTCCCCCAGTGGTTTGTTTGTAACTTTAAATGGCTAATTGGCATTCATTTCATAGCAATTTAAGTGCATAATTTTACCTCTGTGACTTCAGTGCCCTGAATTGTGAAGCAGTGAAAAAGGGCCCTGTGGGCAATGCAAAAAAACCCCCAACACTAATAAAATCGATCCTCTTTTCACATACATGTTGTGTTGAAAGTCATCGGGCATTGCCTTTGCATTGGTACCATGGTGCAATATTGGTAGCAAAGGTCTGTAAAGGGTTGAGGTGTATCATTGCTAAGGTATCACCAGCAGGTAGCTACCGTTTGCACCATGAATCACCAGAGATGATGCATTTCCTGCAATGATGCCACTAAAAATCAATTTCTGTTCTAGTTCAGACTGTTAGTTTTGTTTTGCTGGAATGAAGGAAAGGAATGCAGTATGGTTAAATCTGATGGCTTACAAAGCAAATCCACACCGTATGTGACTGCCAATGGAACCGATTACACGGATATTTTATCCAAAATTCTTCATTTAAATTCAACCTTGATATGTTCTACTCAAATTGTGTATGAATTCTAACAATAATTTTCCACTGAAATGGCATATAACCAATCTACCCTTACAGTAACATATTTTAATGTAATTTTTTCAGAAATTTCTTATAATTCTAAACTGTCAGTGTGCACTGAATGCCTTAGAAATACTTTTGGCTTTATTTCAAGTGTGTTTTGAAGTATCGTTGTTTATAATTGTCTGGATTTGTATGATGTTAATTTGTAATTTATGGCATTGTTTTTGTTGAGAAATAGAGTATAATTAATTACGCTCACTGATTGTTGTTGTTTTTTTTTTAATGTATTTTTAGTGCTTTTAACTTTGGAGCAAATTTTGTGCTTGTTTTTGTGACTGTGAGAAGTGGAATACTAGGTAGTGGCCAGCAGAGGAGCAGGCTTCTCTCCTGTAACTCCAAGACAAGCAGTGGATTGGTGGTGTGTGCAACCACCAAGGCTTTGATTTAAAGTGAGAAATCAGTGGTCTTTTCTGTTTCTTTCCCAGTGTTCCATAGGATTATTTTGCCCTCCGTGGCTGCAACAGAACAGACATGCTGACTGTTGTAGGAAAGAGCTGATGCATTTTGCATGCAGGGCAACCAGTGGCTACAGAAGATCCATTATCTAAGCTGTTAAATAGTTTATGGCATGAGTACATAGATACTCTCCACTGAGTTTGGCTTCCATTGTGCTTCCCATTGTATGAAAAGTAACAAGAGCAAGTTCTGACATGAATGATTTCTGTATGGCTAAATTCTGTATAGACAACGTAGGTACAGCGTTTTTAGGGAAACACAGAAACCAAAAGTAAATTGCTCAATATCATTCAGCAAATCATCAGCAAAGTTGAGAATGGAACTGACATCTCCTGGGTTCCAGTCCAGTTCATAACTTGTACCCTTCAAGGCACGTAGCCCTTTTTTTGTCATATGTTTGTCATCTTTAATGTAACCTGTGCAAAAATCTGAGGAACAGTCACAGCTGTACTTAATATTTAGCTAATTGAACAAGATCCTGCAAAGTGTGGTACTAACTATGTTAGAACACTGTACTGAACTACAGCTAGCTTTCGATAACTTGTGAATTAATCTAAAATGTGACTTATGCAAGCCTTTCTTTCCGTTTTCTTGGCTGCAGTGGAGTACCTGAGATTATGTATTGTTCTGCCTTCTATTATTCATGCACTTACTTTCTAGAGTCATCTGATTACAAGTCCTTTCTCAGGAGAATGTACTGTGTATGTATTCTGTAGCCTGATTTACATATGTTGTGCTCTGTCTGAATCATTTCCCAGTCTCCTTTCATATCCCTGAATAATCAGATGTTGACATTGGACCAAATAATGAGTTTTATTCCATACAGGAATTCCTGTTTACAGGCACAGAATAATGTGTTTAAAAACTGTTTCTTATAGTCATTGTAACATTGTGGCTTTAGTGTCTGGTTGGTATTTCACATCAAGAAATTTGACTAGTTAAGGAACTTTTGGAATGATGTTCATTAAAGAAGAAAGGCCAACAAATTTCCATGCTGTAAACAGGAAAGCTTCCAGCAGTGACTTCTCCAAACTGAATAATAGACACAATTTTAGCATGTATGAATTCTGCCCTACTTTTGGGAAGAACCAGCAATTCTGAATGACTGCATTTCAGGGGATGTAAAAAGAGGAAGCCACTTGAGAATATTTGGGTTTGACTGGATGAATTCACCATGCACTTGAATTAAAAAACTTCTCAGCTGAAAGTTTCATCATTCTATTTGTCTAGACAGATAACAGCAATTGGAAACAAAGGTCTTCTAATTAATTTTGTTTCATGACTTGAAGGAAGCTAAATTGTATGAATACTCTGTGTTCAACTGTTCTCAACAGGAGACAGTGAGAATTGTAATGAGAAAACTAGTAATTTAAAAATATTTGACATTTGAGTCCTCAAATTTCCTACCAAACTAAAAACTTATTTCAATGAAAGTTTTATGTCCGTAATGGAACCCGTTGTCCGCTGCTGTATTTTGACCTATGTTTCTAATTTCCGCCAGTCAGGACATGTTCCCTGACTTAAACTGTAATTGGATTTACTCAGTTTTGCTCCAAATTTAGGCTTGCTGTAGCTTCATTACTGTGTTTTGTCTGCCTCCATCTCCATTGGTGCAAGGCAAGCAAATATAGATAATTTTTAGTTGAGAGTTTGCCTTAGCAATGGAATTTGTAGTCAGTTACAGTCCGAATCTTTACAGACAATGAAGACGTGCACACTGTTTTGTATATATATGTGTGTGTGTGTGTGAGATTTTTAAAGTTAATATAGTTGAAATCTTAGCAGTCTAATTCAAGAATCATTATTAGTCTAGATCTCTTTCAGGAAGAAGAGAGAACAATAATGCAGTTGAACTGCTTTACAAACACTTTTTACCTTCTCCCCATTTGGGGCAGTTATGCTCACCCTTACACTGATCCTTAGTGTCCCAAGGTCAGTGGTTTGGTTCTGGTGGGGCTGTCAGCAGTTGTAGTCCTGTCCTAGGAAGAACAGGATGTTCATACTGATGGCTCCATCTTCCTCACTCTAGGATCCACCATTCAGGACCATTTTTCTACATTTGCTGATGCACATTTTACTCTTTTGCCTTTTCTTTGTTGGTTTGCAGCTTCATGAGACATCTGGATTTATAATGTATGGTGCATTTTACACATACTGGATATTGTTTCTTTGTTCTCTTAGATACCTCTAACCCCAGTTTTGTCCAGGTCTGCATTTTGTTGCTGATCATGGCTGAGTTGTTTATAGTTACCAGTGCCAAGTCTCTGCCTCATCTCTTACCATCCTATAGCTGAATTCCTCTATAGCACATCCTGTGTTTTAAGGCACAGCTCTCTTAAGGCCCCTACTGTCAGACCAGGCCTGTACCTCTTCATAGTACCTCCTTCTGTTAGTCTCGTAAGTATCTTGTTGTACATTGAGTAACTACTTTTTACAGCTATCTGCATAAAACTATCCTTGTTCAAAGATAAATCAAAGTAAAACAAATTAGAGGTATTGAGCTGGTCAGTTGGAGGAATCACAAACACGGCTGTTCCAGTTGAAACAAAGATATATTCAGACAAAGCACAGCTGACAAGCCTCAGGACTTGTGAAGCCTTGCAAATTCAGCACAGTTTATGGCCTGTTGGTGGTAGTGGTACTGCTGTATTGCAGAGCTGTGAGATTGCAGGTTCCAAAACTTTTAAAAATGCACTGACTCTTGCTCCTGTACCCTGTGTACTGCTCTTAATGCCCTCAAAAGGTACAAGTCGTTAACACCGTGGCAATATTCCCATGTGTCAGAAAAGAAGGAAGATCTTGCTGATGAAGTGTAGTGTCTGTGGTCTGGCTGTTGTGTGTTCAGCAATACTCATTTAAAGAGGACTAACATTTCCAAGCTTGCCGAAATGCTGAATTGCTGTTGCCGAGTGTGTGACCATGTGGCTGAACAGTGGCCAGACAGCCGTCCATCAGAGCAGCAAGCAGTGCCACTGCAGGGTAAAAAGGAATGGATGAAAACAGGAGATGCACCTCACAAGACAGAAAATGAGTCTCTTTTGCCAAAGACGTGGTTTGAATACAGAGGGCTCACTGCCTGGGCATCAGGTGCAGCCTACGCTGCAGCACTGATGGATGGGATGAGACCACTGACTTTGTGAACTGAGCAGAACGTGGTATTCCAGCTGTCTGTGGGGATCTTGGATCCTTGATAGCAGGGCTCCATGAGGAATAGTTTGATTATTACTGACTGTAGCTACTGAAAAGATCATGACTATGAGGATGCGCTATTGGAGAGTGGGATGTCAGACAATTTGCTCTCTGAGCTTACTTATGGTTTTCTTATCTTTTCTAACTGGTCCTCAGGCAGCACAGGGATGGAGTTGTTCCACAGAGTACATTCCTGGGTTTCTGCCACAGTGTAATATGTATAGATTCTACAAACATATGCATAAAAGAATTCAAACAGTAATAAGAGCCACTGAAACAATATTTATTAACATTATTTAGAGAGGTTTTAAAAATTTGTTTTAATTAGCAATATCTGGAATCAAAGTCTTGCACTTCTTTAGCATGATCATGACGATTAATTCTTTACCTTTTCTTAGGCAGGTCACGAGACAGTGGAATTATACAAGATGATTTATGCTAGCCGAACATGTCAGCTTGATGTAGTGGGTCTGACACTCTGGCCCACAGCTGAGGGCACAGCATATGCCTGAAGGGCTACGGGTCTACTACCAGTTGTGATCCTTTGTAATCCAGTTGCAGCCAATGAAAATAGACTGTGGACAGCAGTGTGCCAAGCAGAACCAGGACTGACCATTGTTTCACCCGTTGGCAGTGTTGGCATGAATGATCCTCTTCTGAAGACCTGTAGGAGCCAGCAGGAGCACAGTAAACCCCAGAGATTTTTGTAAAACTCTACAAGGCAATCTCTTAGTCCTAAATTATGTTGTGCTGAATGGATCATTTCTGCAATTAGGTTTATATTGAAGAGAGTAGGCATTAAATAAATGAGTGAGGTGTAGCACTCTGTAACTGCAGACAGCTATTTTTAAAGATGTCTTCAGTGAGGCCTAAATTAAGGTTGACCTATTTGTCATCTTCACTTCTTTGAGACAGACGTTTACCATGCTCCTTTACATACAGTTTGAATACCCTCTCTGAATAAGAAAGTCTGGCAGTCAATTAGAGCTTTGCCTTGAGTGACCTGCCCACTGACTTTCAGAAAGATTAAATGATGATGCAATATAGTGATTTTTTTATTGAAAAATAATTATAGAATGGATGGAAATAGATGTTCCTGACATGATGGAGTAATGGACAAGGACAAATGTCATGTTCCAGTTAATCAACAGTGAACTAACTTCTCATACTCCTGTTCTCAGTAAGAAGTCACTGCTGCGAGACATTCTGGTGAAAGTCAGCGGTCCAACCCTTTTTTACCAATAGGAAACTCACTTTGTGTTCAGATTTCACTAGGTGAAACTGAGTGTGCTTGACAGAGCACAAGTTTGGGACAACTATTGAAAAGGTGGAGTAAACTCCAAACGAGACAATAATAATTGAGCACTGTTCTGCAGAAATCACTACACATTGCAGAGTATTTGAATATCTGATCAGACCACTTCTCTGCTATTTCATTTATTGAGACACGAGACTGCCTGTACTCACAAAATGAGTGTTACAAGTATTCCTGAGAATGAGTCTCCTCCCGCATGCATTTTCTGAACCACATGACCTTTGCATTGGTGCATCTAGCGCTGAGGTCACACAGAGAAGGTCAGGATATATTGCCATAGAACCTGGGGATCAGCAAATTCCTATATGAGAGGTATTCTAGCAGATTTTTCTTACCAATGTTACACAGAAAAACAGGTAAAGTGGCTGGAACATAGAACATAGCAGCAAACAAACACCCAGCATACTGATGAGTATGATCCTGGTGAGTACTCAAGGAAGACTTTATTGAAGCTGCCACTGTAGAGGCATTTTGGAAGCTAGCTATACCCTAGTGCAGGATGCCTGGCAAGTATGTATAGCTTCTAATCAGATTGAGTTTTCTTAGAATTAGTAGAAGGAGAAAGATAATCTCCACATAACCAAAGTTATGCTCAATTTATGAATTTTTAGCCTAACTTTTTATCACCTTCTGTTTCAATTTCTTAATTTCTTTCTGCTTGTTTTTGTCAGCCTGTGAAGAGAAGATAGTATGTGTGGGGGAGAGATTAATTTCCTCAGGCTATTTTTCAAGATTTGTTATTTGATTCTGTGTATTCCTCTGTAGCTGCACTTTTGTAAAACTCAGAAAGATCTAGAAGATATTCTTAGTTCCTCAGCCAAGCATGCTTGGCAACAAGCTGCATCTTTTTGTTTAAGAATGAAAAGGGTTACCCATCTTCTTTGAAGTGTGATTGTTACCCCTCTCTGGTCTCATTCCTATCTATCAAGACTGCGCATTGCAAATATTCACTGTTTACTGTTTCAAAGAGACAACATGAATGCGCTGTATTCAAATAAACTTAAAAATAAAATATTGAAGGGTATCCTAAAACATGTTTCAACATAATCTGTAAGAGAAAGCCCAGTGAATTTTGTACTGGATTTCTGTAATCATCACTGCAGCACATACTGCTGTTTTTTCCCTAAAGCAAATTATATCTATCCTCTTCACTAAAATGTGTTAAGTGCTTGACAGTAATTATTCTACATGTTTGCTTCATTAGCAAGTAAAATATTAAGGCTTAAATACCCTTAATGATAGGGACTGACGTCCTGTAGCTTTGATTCATTTGTATGTTTTTAAAAAGCCTTCAGATTTGTTGGTGTTTCAATATTAGTCTTTCATATCGGAGAAAGTTTTTTTCAGTTTTTTTCCATTCAGTTTTAGAGGGAGGTGAGGGTTATTACTGTATGTCACTGGGACAGAATAGATGGAGGAGTAGGAAAGAATCATGGTAAATGTTTTGAAATTTCATTACATTGCAGAGTTTTGTTTAGATGAGATAAGGCCGCTGTATTTTTGTAATGTATCAGAGGAGGTAGTAGTAATTTGCATTCCTGTACAGCTTTCCATTTAAGACTCTGAAGTGCTTTATAGACATCAATTAACTGAATCTTTTAGCACCCAAACTAGGTGTTAAAGATTAAGATCCTTATCTTACATGTGCAAAAGCTATACAGAGACAGATGAGCAAGCAATAGCTTTACTCTCTTACCCATAAACCAGAACTCTGGTGGAAGGTTTTGTTGAGTGAAACAGCGTATGTCACGGATAAGAACAGCAAGTTCTTGAGAATTGTTGTAGACCTATTTCACTTCAAGATGTAAGATCAAAGTTTCTTGAAATTTTGACTTGTATTTTAGCAATTACCTCCTCTTTCTTGACTCACAAAGATCTTACATCTTCTTACTATCGTACATCTAAGAATATTCTTGTAATTATTGTTTGAAAAAAGAAGCTTTTCTATGTGTTCCTGAAGAGATCAAATCCAATTTCCATGGCTCACTTTCTGGTCCTGCTACTTACACCGCAGTTAGTAATTTATTTAAAAAATAAAATATGGAAGCAGAAATGTAGTGATATAAAGCTGCCTTTTGACCTCATTCCTAGCTGCTGTTGATGCAGCTGATTGCATGGATGTCCTAGTACTGCCACTAGCAAACCAAAAAAAAAAAAAACACCAAAAGGGCAGAAACTAGAGTGGTGAATGAGGATGTGCAGATTCATTTTTGCAGAAAAGTCTCAAATTGAACGTGAGCCACCGGCATGCCCTCGTGGCATAGAAGGTGAGTGGGATCCTGGGCTGCGTTGTGGGGAGTTTTGACATCAGGTCAAGAAAGGTGATCCTTCTCCTCTGCTCAGCACTACTGAGGCCATACCCGGAGTGCTGTGTCCAGTGCTGGGCTCCCAGCACGAGAGAGACATGGACATTCTGGAGAGACCCCAGCAAAGAGGGTCACACAAAGGGCCCCAAAGACGATGAAAGGACGGGAGCACCTCATATAGGACAAAAGGCTGAGAGACTTGGGGCTGCCCAAGAGGCTGAGGAGGATCTTATCAAAGTGTATAAACATCTGAAGGGAAGGTGCAAAGAGGAGAGATCCAGGCCCTTTTCAGTGGTGCCCGGTGTCAGGACCAATGGCAGTGGGCACAAAGATGAAAACCAGGAGTCTCTGCCTGAGCACATTTTCCCTGTGAGGTGACCGAGCACTGACACAGATTTTCCAGGGAGGTTGTGGATTCTCCATTCTTGGAGCAATTCAAAAAGCCTCTGGGTACAGAGCTCTAGGTGGCCCTTCTTGAGCAAGGCGGTTGGGCCAGATGACCTGCAGACGTCCCTTCCACCCGCAACCATTCTGTAGTTCTGTGAATTTCCATCATGAGCTTAAAGCTGATCTGCAACACCCAGAAGTTTAGAACTGCAAAAGTCAGTTTTTAATCACTGCTCTGGATGTCAGATTTTCCAGTTATAATCACAGATTGTTCTATACACGATAGTCGTGAAGGAATATGAGAAAACTGCAGGCTGGCATTGGGACAGTTTTTTGAATGTGGAAATCCTAACTGCTCCTGTGTGATGGTCTTTCTTGATGGTACTGAACACACATGGAATGACTTCCTTTTTGAGTTTTTCAGTGGTAAAAGGGAAATGGTGCAATGCACTATTGAAAAAAAATAGATAAAGTGTATGTAGATCATGAAATGTGCTATTTAAAGAGGACTGTCTAACAACAGTCATTAAATCAGTCTTTTTTTCCTTAGCTTGTTATAGTCTAAAAAATTTTCTGTAAAGAATATTAGGAATGTGGGGAAAAAAAATCTACAAAATGTAAAATCAAGAATTATGGCATAATTTGGTCTTACATTGCTGAGATATGTATTTTATGAAACTGAAAACAACTGACAAATAAAGGAGCATAGAATTGGTAACATTTCAGAGGGCTGAGAGAGATTGCTTATAACCTGCTAAAGCAATGACCACAAAATGAACGCTTTTCTCATATTTAATTTTATTTATTGGATAAGAGAATTTAATTTTATTTACTAGATAGGTGAGAAATGGTAAAGTAAGCTGTATCTCTGTATCAAGGATTTTCAACGTATTAGTAGCATCTTTTGTATTAATACTGCTTCCTTTTGTATTGCTTTCATGACTTGTTTTTATTTTTTTCATTTTGTGTATGTGTGTGTTTCTCAGAATCTCAGAGATGGCATTAGGGCCACTTGGAAACATTCAGCTCTAGTGGTCCTGTAGAAATGTGCTCTCTGCAGGGAGTGTTGGATTGTACACAAGAGTGTAGACTTTCTGTTTTCCAGCCGAGCTTCTTGGAAAGTGTCATCCATTACTGTACAGTACTACCTGGCTTTCTGTAATTGATGAATTTTATGTTTTTTGATCAGTTCCTCTGTAACCTTGGGATTAAAAAATTCACGAGAGATTTCTTTTTTTCTTATTATGCAGTAAAACCATGCATTTTACATGATGCCCAGAACAGGTAAGTAAAGTCTTCTCTCTGTGTAGTTTCAATCTCTTACCTTGGAAATTCCCAACTACTGGAGTACAGTGCCCTCCTTCACACACACACCTTTCCTTCTCTATTTAGGTGCACTTTGTTTACTCAAACTTTTTATACCATCATTAATTTCAGACCCGTGTGGTAAAAATCTTTCTGTGTAATTTTCTTTCTAAATGTTTGGGATGTTGTTTATTTGTTCACTTCTTACTTATAAAAGATACGTTGCTGTTTTTGTTCTCTATTACTTGGAAAGCTGCAGGTGTTCCAAAGTGTCATGAGATGTTCTCCAAAACCTACTGACAGACATACTTACTAAAATGTCAGAATTTTTATTCAAAAAATTTAGGGACATAACTAAGTTTCCTTGGAACTCAATGAGGCATGAAATATTATTTATGCCTTCTAAAAATGTATGTTAGGTATACAAATGCTAACCCTCCAATTGTTTTGTATTTCATTTTACTTGCTAATACTGACAGAAATGTCTTCGTTGGCTTTCTATAAATTTCTATTAGCTTGTTAGTGTGCTCCTCAGGTCCAAATGTAATAATGTCTTATAAACACATTTAGACTTTTGTTTTTCCTCTTTGATTCTGGACAGTGTCATTTGCTTCCTGACTGTTAGACTTTTTATTTAATATGCATTAGCCTGAAACATTCCATGAAAAATGTGTTGAACGTGAATTTTAATATATTTCAGAGACTTAATAGGTATTAATAGAGCAATAATACAGTAGCAGACACAGACCAGATTACAGCTTGTAAATTACAGCCAGTGTACTGAGGGCAAACACCATTAAGAAAACATAATTTGAACATTAAAGAGATTGTGTTTGTAATCAGGACATCTGCCAAAACCATATCCAAAGATGTAGAAGTCCTCTAGCACACTTGTTTTGCAGCTTGCATTTGTACAACCCAATGTCTTCATCTGTCCAATTGAATTAAGTATTCTAAAGTACAGCCAGAAGGATAATTGCTACAGGAGTACCAGATACAGATGCAACTTAAGCGGAGGTAATGTTCATAAAATGTGGTCTGCCAACAGGCTTGGATATGGAAATCTTTATCTACATTAGCTGATGGAGTGATTCCTGTCCCATGTGGGGCCTCACAGAGAATCAAGAGAATTGGGTGGTTGCTTTGCTGTTTTCAATCTTTTCCTGAAACTACATTGGCTTGTATCAATCACCTAGATAAGAACAGATTTGAGCTCAGTGTTGCTTGAAGAGGAAAGTGATCTTCCTAGCTGGAGCTTGAGTGTGGCTGAAAATCAGAAGGAGAATCATTTGCATTTTATATTTTGCCAAGGTTTCTGACAGTTTGTCTGCTTTGAGATTTCTGTTCAGCAAAGCAATCAGATCTTCCCCAGTATCTCACTGATCCCTGTATGAAATGTTGTCATTTTCCGGACCCTGTCAGCATCTCCAAACATTTAAGAAAAACCCGAAACCCAGAACGTAATTCCATGTTGCCGAAGAATTCTGAAAAATTATTCTGGAAATGCAAGATTATCTTGCATTGGACAGACTGCCTGAAAAGTGATGAAGAACAGGTATTTTGTATGTGTTCCGTTCTTGGTTTATGTGATGCAACAGATTTAAATCAGTTATGTTGGTACATTTTGACATAATATCTATCAGTGGGGAGCAATTTCTTTGAACTCCAAAAAAATTGCTTCACAGGAGCTGGAATTTCAGATTATGAAGGGGTCATAGACGGTAAATGACAGGCACCACTTATATAAAGATCCATTTTCAAAGAAGTGCCTGAAAACAGAAAGGCCAATTAGAAAGCTATGGACCAGCCATCTAGCTAGAACATCATCACAAGCTGAACAGCTGTTTCATGTCTAGCTCTGCAAGTCATCAGGGACTCAGGCATTGATTTTCTTGGCAAATTGCTGAAATTCTTGAGTTTGCTCTCTACGTGATTCAAACGCTAATAATGTACTGTTTATATGTATGAGTCCTGCCTCTGTCCATGTAACATCTTTCTGCAGTGGCTCTTAGGTGCCTCCTGCTATGTTTCCCCCATCTATTTTATATTTTGTTTCTATTGCTCTCTAACGCTGGCTGTTGTAGTGACCTTGTAATCGTTTTCACCAAAAGTGGACTGGCTGCTCAGCTCTCTTACAAGGGCTCCACATGCTTCTCACAAACCAGGTCTTTCCCACCTTGAGGAGTAAAGGGCAAGACAGTTTTCAAATTGTGTGATATTGATGAACTTCAGCATTTCCAAAGAACTTCCCCCTTTTATGGCAATGGCCCTTTTAAAACTTTTACACATTTATGTTGCACCAAAGAGCCAGCCAGGACCTTTTGACCCAAAGTGTTCATGACTCCACATTTTACTAAATTGACAATATGGAGGCACTTAAATAACCAGTTGCCAACTATACTTGCCTGACAGTAGTCTTTAACACTGATAGAAGGGGGGAGGAGAGGATATGTTGGAGTGTTATTTCAGTGTCAGGGTGTTTTCTGTAGACGTTCCGCTATATTTTAGCTCTGGGCTTTTTTTCAGGCTCCCACCCTAGTTTCATGCTATTCAACCTATTCATGAACCCTATTTTTAAAGCTTATATAGAGATCATGGCAACTTACCAGAGTGTGAAGCTGTCACTCCATCTATGCTCTGGCTCTGCCTGATTTACAGAGACAGCTCTTCATTATGCTGTACACACACTGTGACCAGAGCAGAAATGCTAGTGGTGCATTGAAGCTGAATGTTTGGTTTGGAAGTGACAAAAAAAGGGTTTTCTGTTGTTCAGACACCACCAAAAAAGGGAAGATTTCCTATCCTCGAGGGTGCCGGACAAAGAGCATCATATTTGCTTTTACCCTGCCTCAGCAGGAGGTACCCAGGACACCCCGAGGCCAGAACAGCAGACCTTCATAAGGTCTTTTCCTGAGGTCTGGAGCCTCCAGCTTGTCAGGCTCCATTCCCAGGCTTTAGTTGTCACCCATTAGTTATCACCCATACACTTTCCTATGTGCTGGAAGGACCAATATCCCTACAGAAAAAAAAATATGCCTTGAATCACTTTAAAGCTTTGCAGCCCTTTCAGATTCCTCTACATTAATATTTGTGTGTGAAGCTAATTCATGCAGTAAATTAGGCAACTGTTGATTAAATTAGAGTGACCTGAGAGAAGAAAAATATAGAAGCTAAAGAAACATTCTGAAGGATTTTTTTTTAATGGCTCAAAATCTTCAAATCGCTGTGGAGCATAGCTGGAAAATCAGTTTGGGGTTTCATTTGTTTCTGTTCTCAGAAATGACACAGATTTGGCAGTTGTGCTCTAACATTAATGACTTAAGGGACTTAACCTTGCTTTATGTATAGAATTCAATCCAGCCTTAAGGCCAGTTGGCAATTACTGCAATAGTCATCTGCATGACGTGCTTTTAAACTCTATATACATTGTTAATGTGTGGCGGGGGGTGGGCTTTGTAGGGATACAACAAACTCAAAAGGAATTCCTAATGGTGGAAGTGCATGCTAATCTTTATCTAAGCACAGAGGTCGCAAAGTGCAGGAGGAGATGTTAGTACTATTTGTCTCACATTAAGAAGGCACCGAGTCAGGTAATGCAGGAGAAATGAATGTTCTTGAATCAATCAGACTGATAGTGTTGGTGTCCCATAAAGTGCTGCCTTAAATTAAGTGAATTTTCAGACAACAGTGGTGGAAATTGACTACTACTATTATCCAGGTAAGTTTTTCACTGTGGTGAGAAAAAAGCACTCTTGAAGACCTGGAACAAAATCAAGGAGTTTAAACATAAAATACTGAAGGATCCATTCCTGATTTTAGCAGTTAGTATTCTCCCAAAATTTTAGGAAAAAATTATGTTCTTGATTAATATAAAACGGTACAAAAGGTCAAACTATCTTAGTGTTGGTAATCTTGTTTGTATGGGCAAAGAACAGAAGAAATATGCCAGCTTGTTCTCGCTGCCGTCTAACAGGTTCTGCAGCAATTTTTCCTGTCTCTCAGTGCAAATCTGCTCTGGATCCTTCTCTTTTCCTTCCTGTTTATTCTGATAGGAAGTGTTAGATGTCCTCTTTGTAACAGAAGTGTTGGATTGAGATGGTGCTATCTTTCTCACATTCCTCTGAAAGGTTTTTCTTTAGCTATTGGCTGTCTGAATTGTAGCTTGTCTTCACATTTGATTAGTGAATGCTTGTCACTTAAAAAGGCAGAGTAAGATGGAAAGAAGTGACAAGTTTCAGCAGGAATGGTAAAATAGAAGCATCTGTAGACTGTTTTCTGATCTTTAACTCATGAGACCATTTCTCAAGCCATTTCACAAAATGTTTAATGAGTGTTTCAAATATTCATACTGCTAATTTTAAGGAAGGCATTCTACCTGCATATAGTTACTTTGGAAGAAAACTCTGGATTACTTGCATGTGTGGACTCTTGTTAATGCAGAATAGGAGTCCCTGATCTATTTTAGTTCAAAGTATCTGGAAAACAATGTCTTTAACAATATCCATTTTCATAAAAGCAATGAAATACAATTATATCATGCAGCTCATTTACTAGTGCAATTGGTGCAAGACACATTTTCCCTTCTTTCTTTCTCTAAGCTAATAGGATCATTAGAATAACAGAAAATAAGGCCGGAAAGGATTTTGGGATTGGTTCTTTTGCCCCAAGGTAGGATCAGTTAGACTTGTTAAACTTCTCACAGATGATTGTGTGTAACTAATTATTATTTTTACTCTTTTTTTGCAAGTTTCAAAGGTCAGCCATTTACCAGTCTCTAAATGAACAAGACCTGAGTAGTTCTGAGGCAGAGAAATAACCAGATAGACCTGCTACCTTCATAATTTGTATTTGCTGTCTAGCTCTAGTTGAACTGGTGTTGGTAATTCATGGACTAATAGTTTTGGTAATTCACTTGACAGCCAGCAGTTTTGCTCTATTCTCAGTGAGGAGGACTCAGGCTGCTGCATCAGGGGTTACTGAATTGCTGCTGACTGTTGCTGCTTAATATTTGCAATTACACTAGATTTTGTCAAAATCCGTGAGGTGGTCATGTGACCAGGAAAGTCACACTGTAAGAAAATCTCACAAAATTTAAAATCTGTCCAGGTGCCCCAGCCCACTTTTTACAATTGTTAACATTACAAATTTTTTTTGTAGTCCAAGTTGAGCTTTCTCATTTTAAAGTCCAGTTTAGATTCCTTATTTGTTATCCTTTTTTAAAATGAATACTGTTTTTTCTTTGAAAAACCTTTTACATTCTCTTTCTGTGTTCTGCTGGGTCATCTTTAGGCTGAGAAGTTTGACTTAATTTTTTATTAGAATCCACCATCTGAGAATATGAATGTATTTAAAGTCTTCCTTTCCTTGTGAGTTTTGCCACTGGTTTCTCTGGAAAAAAGAAGTACAGAATACCACCAAAATGTTATATTTGGATATTAATTAGCCCTTGAAATTTATTTTTAACATTAAATAGTTGTTTAAAAAAAACTTTCCTTACACATCCATGAAGAGGTTGTCATGTAAGAGGTAGAGACCTACGTTTGTGATATGTAATTAAAAAACAGGAGAAAGTTAGTGGTCATAATCTTCAGTTTCTGAAGTAATCTTAGCCTGTCTGTTTCACTTTGCTTACAGGCTAAATCTTGCTTTCAGAGTTGTGATCTGCTGTAATGACACGATGCGTCAACTGTACACACTGTGTTGTACCTAGTTGGTACACTTGTCTCTTTTCATTAGCAGATTGTTTCTAGATAGTCTGACACAGAGTTATTGTTTAGTTTCACGAGCATCATTTCAACACGGCTGCAGACAATTATGGCTTCATGACTTTAGATAGTGCTGCTAATGTCTTCTAATTATAGTAGCTACAGCAATGGGTTAGTTGGCCTTGTACATTGTGTTCTGGCATGGTTGGATTGCTCACAAACTGTAAGAATGAGTCTAGAAACTTATAAACAAGGTTAAGAATCTTTTTAAGGTTAAAAATTGTAAAACCGTTTTGTATGTGAATTCTAAGACAGGGTGATGTTTAACATCAAAATACGTGCTCTCTGCTTCTGTTTTGTAGTAAACTGGTACATAGTTCTGAGGCAGCCTATGCAGCTGCAGAACCTGTTTAACTGATGGACTGTTGCGTACAAATTGTCTTTAAATTGATTAGGTCATGGTCATCACAGTGAAAAAGAGCATTACCATTACGATCACTGCTTTCCACAACCCAGCAATCTGAATGAAGATCAAAGCTCAGGAAACTAAAAGCCTATGAAAAGCAAGATGAAATGCAATGTGCCATGTTAAATATTTGAAAACTCTTTTGTCAAATGATTATTGATGAAATAATAAGGTCAGAGCCAGAATTCAGCACACAAAATCAGTTTTGAGTAGTCATGGGAATGTATCTTGCTGTCACAAGGTGAAACTAGAGCTATGGTTAATATGGGGAGTGGGCTGCAGATTTAAACACCGATGAAACAAGAGGATGATCAAAAGTATCTAAAAATTTAATAAAGATCTTAGTGTTTAGTTGAGAAAACATACTGAAAACTAGCTAAGTATCAAGAATGGGAAAATAATTAGATATTACAGGGAATGGCATAGGGAAGCACAGGTTGTCAGCACAGGAGCTTGAGATAAAGGGTAAGTGGAAAAGGAAAAATAAATCAGAGGAGTAGAGAACAAGGTAAGGCAGAATAAATGGGAATGTTGCAAAAAGCAGTGACATGAAACTTGGTATAGGATTATGAACTGTGAGAAGTTTATCGTATATAATCAATGTACATTCCTTTGCAACACATAATCAATTTAAGTACACAGATTATCAGTTGTTTTTACTAAATAGTAAATAGTCTTGTCTACCAATCAAGTCTAAGAAGAGTGGTTTTTGGTAGTTTGATGGGGTTTTTTTCATTTGTTTTGGTGATGTAGATCACACCAACTAAACAATTAAGCTTTAACATTTTTACTGTGAATCAGAAAATGTTCACTTATGTTAGAAAATGCTGTGTATACTTTAAAATATGAAGTAGTGTGAGTCCTGTCCCTGTAGGTCCTCAGAGGTGTCACAGCCCAAGCCTAAAAGGACTAGATTATATTTGGTAGTAAGGACTTCTGTTTCTATTTTTTTTTTTTTTCTGATTTCCTGGAAAGAAGCTAGATTTACTGGTCTTACCCATGGAAATAATTCAATAAATTGTCATCAGATTTCCTTTCCTCCATTCTTCAGATGATATGTCTGATTAGAGTGAGGGTTTACATCTCCCTATTAATAGTTCAATTCCTTCAGGACTGTTCAGAGTTAGGTAGATTTGGTGTGGTTTTTTATGCTACTTCTACTGATTTGTTCTGAAATCTTCCTACTGTCTCTTCAGTTTGATCCAGCTCTCCTAATTGCCCCTGCAAAGCTCTGTGTGGTGGAAGACACCTTAGCAAGCTCCTCCAGAGCAAACACCAGTGCAAAGCATTCATTCATCTGTACCCCTCCAAGTGTGCTTTGCTGCATCCCTATGACCCAAAATTCTCCTGTTTCTTGTGCTCTTGAGAAAGATGCTACTAGCCAGTAGCAGGTTGCAGCTGTTCTATCATGTGCTATACTTCTAACGTGCCAATACTAAATGCTGGGTTTTGGCATGGATGCGATTTGCTCTCTTGGAGATTGTCTTTTTTTAATAATCATGGTCACTGTGTCAGTATCATTTTGATCCAAGTCCAATAGAGTCCTCAGGAAATAATCAAGCATTGCTTCTCTTCTGGATGTTAGTTGTTCCAAGAAAATGTAGTTTAAGTGGTGTAAAATTGTTTCTTATGTGCTATTATGACATTTACTCAGCGTGTAGAAAGATAAAACTCCTCTTCCATTATTAGTTCTCTACACTCATACTCTTCTCCCAGCAACTCCTCTGGATAGTTAGGAAAGTAGTAATAAAAATAACAATAGCAACAAATATAATAATCCTTTTCAATTTGGTCATTAAAAACTCAGTCTGTACGAATTCAATGTTTCTTACTGACACTGTTAATTTTTGTGTCCTGCTTGACTATCTAATTTCTTTAATATGTAAATACTCCTTCACAGATGTCCCTTCTAAATCATTGCTATATAATTAGTTCACCTTCAGTATTATCATGCACCACAGATTATACTTTTCATCAACTTTTGAGCTATGTTATTATCCTACAGAGCCAAGCATTTGAGACCACCACCTTATTTTTAGGCTCTTGAAAAGTATTTGAAAGCATGATTTTGAACTGGTCATCTCTTTTTATAGACCTGCTTAACAAGGTTTATTTTTCTGTTGACACTGTAATTCACTGTTTCCTGTTAGATGTTTATCAACTTTTATGTTAAACTTTATTTGAAAACTTAATCTCTAGTTTAATGACTTAATCCCTTAAATATCTTATAAAATATTATGTTGTTCTCTTTCACACCCATTAGCTTTTTTAAGTCTTAAAAAGCTGTTCTGTATTGATTTTAATTTCAGTTGTGAACAAATTGTTTTTGTTGTACAGTGAGATATTTCTTTCTTCGTAGGCTCATCTATCCCAAGCTTTCCCAAGTCGTAATAAATTAAACCCACTCTGTCTATTACTGTTTTCTGAATTATGCCTTGAATAACTCAATGGGACCTGTCCTCTTTGCCTTGTCCTAGTCAAGACACAAGAAACACTTCAGAAAATTGCTCTCAGAGAGATCTAAGGCTTGAACTGCCTTGTAGTAGTTGTGCTTTTTGCCTTGAGCAACTCTTTCCCATCCGCTTCCTTCTCGTTGCACTGTGCTGTCTTCCCACAGCCCAAAGACTTAAAATGTTATTGTCCTCTCCCCTGACTGCAGTTCCTGTTGCATCCAAGTTTCCCACATTAGTTTACTTTTTTTTAGCTTGTGCCAGTATACTCTTAGCATAACATGCATGGGCAGAAAAGCTTGTGGTAGGATGTTTTCCACCTTTGAGTTTCGTGTAAAAAATGATATTTTGCTGGCTTTCCAACTTGGGATATACGCCAATAATGGAGATACCATCACTTGACTTAATTGTGTTTATTGATCCCATAATAATTCCTTGATTACATGTTTTTTTTCCTTCTAGGTCAGTTGCCAATTAAATTAATTTTGTTCACCAGGAAGATGGTAATATATAGAAAGTGGATAAATAAAAAGATCAAGAAAATCTTTGGGGGAGTGTGAGAAAGCTCT
Source organism: Melanocharis versteri (assembly GCA_013397845.1). Classification (NCBI taxonomy): domain Eukaryota; kingdom Metazoa; phylum Chordata; class Aves; order Passeriformes; family Melanocharitidae; genus Melanocharis; species Melanocharis versteri. Next base: position 1,129,449 of record VZTG01002802.1, on the reverse strand, counting down.
AGAAGATGGTGACAACTGAGGTCTGAGACCCAGGAGTCAGCTGGCAATACCAAGAGTCAAGCTAGGCAGACAAGCTCAGGTTCAGGGGGCATCTTAGCACAAATGAAATGATTTTTTATGGCTGCTTAAGTGAAGCTTCCATTAAAGCCTTGGCAACAGCCCAAAGTAAGTCTGTGTTGAAGAGATTTAACTGCAATTGGAACAAATAATCCTTATGCAACAACTGAGTCAGTGCTGAGGAATGAGTGCGTGTTTTTCACTTGTGTATACAAGAAAGAAGGGAAAGGTCTCTCATCTTTTGCACATCCAGGAAAAGCATTCAAGATGTCAATACCTTGTTGCTTTTCTTGAATTTCACTTGCAGTGCTGCCTCAGAAGGCCTCTGTATGGTAAAAACACTCGTAAGAAGTTTCAGATTGCTTTTCTGAGATCATAAACTCTGAACCTGCAAGTTTTGTTTGCCAGGAGGCAAACTAGTTTGCCAGTTTAAATCCCTGACACATGGTGTGTTTTTGCCAGTGTTCTTCAGACAAGCATTTTCTTGCATTGTGAGGTCTGTGCAATAGAGATAAGCCTGGCCTCACGCTCCTGAACAAGCCTGAAAAGACATTTCATCTGGAAGGAAGGGATGATTCTAAATTGTAATCCAGACTGCATCTCAGTCTGGAAGCTTGAACCTATCTCTAGTTTACGTGTACTGACCCTTGCATTTGCTGAAAAGATTTATGTTTCTTCGGGACAAATAAGGTTAATGGTTCATTTGCCTGGCTTTTCTTTCAAGAGCCCCTGACCAAAACAGGCATTTGTAGTTCACAACAAAGCTTCACTTGCACACGTGACCTTTATGACCACTTTCAGAACATCACTGCCACTGGTCAGTGCCTCTGGTGCTTTGTTTCTGAGTGTTTTGTGGTGAACTGGCCATTGAACTTCTCCTGCCACTGCCAAGAGATCTGTGCTCATGAAACCAGGGACATAGATGGATGTCTGTCACCTGTGCACTGGGGAAGCATCGAGCCCTGCAGGCCGTGAGGGATCAGAGTGCTCAAATGTGCTGTGACAGCTCTGTAGTGTGATGGCTGTGGCCCCGTGCTCTGGCTGACAGGATGAGGAGCTCTGCAGTATGTAAGGGATTTTTCTCCCTGCACAAACAAAGCCCTGGGACACAATCTTTGTACTGCCTTGGGACTTGAGACATTTGAGTTTCACTTCTTTGTCTGTCCTTTTATTATTACTATTAACATAAAGCAGTATCATTGATGTGGTTTACATTTCATGTGTGTACATGGCATCACCTTGCCAAGACCCACAAGTGAGTTTTATAGCAGCAGCTAAGTATTTCATTTTTGAAATCTGAAGAACTTCAAGTGAAATTAATCACAGCATAGCCTTCTAAATTTGATATAATTCAATATTAATCAGATTTAATAAGCAAGAGGATGAATCGAGGGATTGGTAATAGGATACAGAATCTTAGACCCCCATCTGAAAGTCAGTGCTGCTTACAGATTAGTGAGGTGGTTTCTGCGAATTGAATCTGGCAATATCTTTGCAGTGTTTCTGGCAATACCTGGAGTGGATACATTCTGCAGTTCACTCCACTAAATCTTCATTATTCATATTCAGAGACTGGTATGAAAACCCTGCATGAAAATCATGGCATAAGGTGGGATGGTGCACCCAGCTATGTAGTGGAACAACTGAAATGCTGAACCTCAGAGCACTTTGCAGAGGGCATAGGTTAGTCTCTGACTGTAGATTAGACATCTCCAAATCAGCTCAGGAGGTGGTTGCAAGAATGGTTGCACTGACATATCATCCTCACCGCTGATCACAGTTTTTAGAGCCCTGGGCAGATGGAAGCTTCTCAGAAATGTTTGCAGTTCTTCTATGGGTGAAAGAAGGTTCCCTTGGGCATCAGCCTAATGACTGCTGTTGACATTCCAATGGTTTTGGAAATAACCAAGAATAGTATGTAGAAAGATAGAAAAGGAGTGAAAAATAAGGTTCTTGTCAGTGAATATATTTTTACTATTTTGGTTCTACAGGTATTCAGCCATCACTACAGTACCTAAATAACTTCCAGCAATATGTTAACATGTGCAAATAGTCTCAGTCAGGAGTAGCTTTTCCTTCTTTCATATGCTTTTCAACTTGAGACCTCAGGACATATTTCTTTTAGGAAAAAAATGGGTATGTGGTTTGTGTAAAAAGTGTACTTTTTTTCCCCTTTCATATAATTATATATACATATATGTACAGGTATAAAATACTACATCTCTCTCCCTATTATATAGACTATGTGTTATATGTTGCTCTGTTTTATGTATATTTATACCTTGCCTTTTTGGAGCCAATGATGATTCTGCAGATTTTGAGAAGGAGATTTCATTTAAGGTAGTGATCAAATGCAATGGAAAATTTAATATATGGAGCAAGGACAGCTCAGAAGCAAATATCTAGTTATCTTCATGACCAGTGTGCCAGCTGAGGCTGCAGGCTGGATATTTGTTGAAAGAAAGCAGAAAAATTATGCTTTGCTTCTGAGATAGGAATGCTTCAAGACTTTTGAAGAGTACAAAAGGATTACAGTTTTGCATTAATGTTGTATCTAAGCCAGGGAAAAGAGGTGCTCTCTAGCTATGGCAGCACAGCCATGAAGTATGTTTTCCACAGCATTCTCCTAAAGAAACTGGTTGCTCATGGCTTAGATAGATGTACTCTTTGTTGGATAAAAACTGGCTGGTTGAGCCCAGAGAGTGGTGGTGAATGGAGTTGCACCCAGTTGGCAGCTGGTCACAAGTGGCGTTCCCCAGGGATCAGTGTTGGGCCCAGGCCTGTTTAGTATCTTTATCAATGATCTGGATGAGGGAATCAAATGCACCCTCAGTCAGTTTGCAGATGACACTAAGCTGGGCAGGAATGTTGATCTGCTGGAAGGTAGGGAGGTTCTGCAGAGGGATCTGGACAGGCTAGAATGATGGGCCAAGGCAAATTATATGAGGTTCAACAAGGTGAAGTGCCTGGTCCTGCACTTGGGTCACAACAACCCCACTGAACACTGCAGGCTTGGGGAAGAATGGCTGGAAAGCTGCCTTGGTGGAGAAGGACCTGGGGGTGCTGGTCCCCAGCAGCTGGACGTGAGCC
>VZTG01002802.1:967909-1126072 GCA_013397845.1 Melanocharis versteri | reverse complement strand
GGAGCACAAGTCTTGTGAGGAGCAGCTGAGGGAGCTGGGGGTGTTTATGGAGAAAAGGAGGCTAAGGGGGTTCTTCTTGCTCTCTGCAACTGCCTGAAAGGAGGTTGTAGCCAGGTGGAGGTTGGCCTCTTCTCCTGGTAACAAGCAACAGGATGAGAGGAAATAATCCAAGTTGCATCAGGGGAGGTTTAGATTGGACATTTAAAAAAATGTTTTCACTGAAAGGGTTGTCAAGCATTGGAACAGGGTGCCCAGGAACTGGTTGAGTCACCATCCCTGAAGGTATTTAAAAGACTTATAGATGTGACACTTAGGGAGATGGTTTAGTGGTGGACTTGGCAGTGCTGGGACAATAGATGCACTCAGTAGTCTTAAAGGACTTTCTCAATCTAAATATTTCTATGGCTCTTTGATTCTGTTATGTACATGGATACATAACTTCTTTCATGGATGTTTGTTTAAGATATGAATTGAAAAACAAAGAATGACTAATCCTGTGGGGTTTCAGTATGTGTATGCTTTGTGTGTCTGTGCCTAACAGAGGCAAAAATAGGAAAAAATCCCAAAACTACAAGGGTTGGAAAATGGCCAACAGGATGGGAAAACATGTCAACTGCTTGTGGTGTGGAGGGGAGATCTCTAAAATCCTGCAGTTTCCTGGAAGACCTACCAGTCTTCTGTATCTGTGTGTAGTTTTCAATATGCTCTCATACAGCAAATGCTCAGTGTAACAGGAATCCAATCCCAGCTATCTCCAATTCTGTTAAAAACTCCAGTTGTAGAAGACTGCTGGGCATGGATCCAAAGGGCACAAACCAAACTCTGCTATTATGTCTTCTTTCTTAAAGCCTTCTTTCAAAGAAATCAGAATTGTATTGAACACACGACAGAACATTTCTCTTCTTTCCTGATGCCCTCCTCTGCCAGCAGAACCATACTGTAAGTACCAGCATGTATGTGAATTTGCACAGCTAAAACCTTTCAAAAGATGTTGGGTGGTTTCCCAATGTTTGTTCTCTTCTACACTTAAACTTTAAAGGTAAGAAATGAGTATTTATCTCACCTCTCTTTTGGGCTTTTTAGAAAAGATGAGAGGATAGATTTTTGCACAACCTGATCCCCAGCAGCCTGGTAGGCACAGCTGCCAAAGTCACAGTTTAGTCGCTGTCTCAAATAAGTCACCCATTAAGGTAGAATGTGGAGAATTGCCCAATCTCACAGTTTACTGGAGGTCTTACTTTGCTCGTTTACATAGTCCGTCTAGACCTTGTTGTGGAAGAAAGCCTGAAAATGTGAAGCAAGTAGCAGAATAAATTAGAAAATCTAGTATTTATTTTTAATTTAAAATACTTTGAAGCAAAAAAGTTCAGCATTGCTGAGGGGTCTGATCCATTGACTTTGCATACTTCAAGAGTGTCAGACTGAATGTAGGTACAGATACATGACTTGAAAACTTTATTTGAAAAGCATCATAATGGAGAGGCGGCCAAGCTGGTTCTATAGCTGTATGTGGCCTCTGGTGCCAGGTTTATATCATGCAAACACAAGAAGACTGGGCTGACATGAATTTCTTGGAACAAAATTGGGTTTGTGGATGTGAAAGCAGGGAAGGAAACATAGGCTGTGAAAATATTATTTCCAAGCTGGCCAAGAAAGTCACTTTTTGGGTCTGAGATACTTGGATGTGCCTTGCGGGGTTATTTTAAACATATGAAGGGTTTGACATGTACTTGAAAGAGGAGAAAGACTGGTCATCTCTCATCAGAAAATATGCTTTCCCCACGTTGCTTAATTTCTCCTTTTGATAATACATATTCTCACTGCTTCAATTTGCATTTCAGGAATATTTCTGTCCCTGTATAGAACCACTTCTCAGGCGAAGCTGGAAGCTTCTTCTGACAATAGTCTGCAAGCTTTGTGCTTTATTTGGGAAGAGGCCAAAGGCAATGATGATTCTGCTGTGGTAAGAGCCAGTTTCTAGGGAGATGAAAAACCTCAGTCTCCAATGAATGATCAGTCCAGTTTTTGTTCAGATGTCTGCTCCACCTGTCCAGCTCCTGGAGAAGAGCAGACAGGCAAAACGAGCAGAATCCTTACTCCTTTCCTTAGGAGGAATGGCAGGAAGATGCAGAAGAATCCCAGTATCTCTACTCTCTTGTGCTTCTCCCGCCTCGTGTCACCCTGCAGTAACATGGATGTTCAGTCCATTTTTACAATGCTAAGACTTGAAAGGGAGGAGTATGGATCACAAGGCAGGAACTGATGGTATGAAACCTGGGAAAAAGTTGGTGGTCAGGCTCTTTTCACCTGGAAATTACTTGGAATGAGAATAAGGCTCCCTAGAAAAGGCTGGAAGTGAGCAAATGCCACTCCTATCTTCAAGGAAAAAAAATCTGGAGCACTACAGGCTGGTCAGTATCACCCTGATCCTGGGAAGCATGAGGGCACGAATAATCATGGAAAATTTCCAGACACTTGAAAGACACGAAGGTGATTAGGAAAGTAAGCATGGATTTATAAAGGAGAAATTGTACCTGGCCCAACCTGATAGCCTTCTGTGGTGAGCTGACTGGCTTGCTGGATGAGGGGAAAGCAACTCTGTCATTTATCTTGATGTTAGCAAGGCTTTTGACACTGTTCCCTAACATCCTTAAGACAAAACGGTGATGGATGGTTGAGGTAATCGGGCAGTGCAGTGGATTGAAAACTGGCTGTACCAATGTGCTCAGAGGGCAGCTGTGCCACAAAGTCCAGCTGGAAGCTGGTCACTAGTGGAGTATACTAAGGGTCAAAACTGGGTCCAGAACTGTTTAAAACTTCACTAATCACCTGAAGGATGTGACAAAGTACACCCTCAGCAAATCTGCAGATGATAGACCAGAGGGATGTGTTCCTACTCAGAAGAATTTCAACAGGCTGGGGAAATAGACAGGAACCTCATGAAGTTCTACAAAGGTAAAAGAAAAGTCCTGCATCTGGAGATGGATAACCCCATGCATCAGCTGTGTTGGAGGCTGACTGGCTGAAAAGCAACCTTGCAGTAAAGCGCCTTGGGGTTCTGTTGGACACCAAGTTGAATATGAGCCAGTAATGAACCCTTGCAGCAAAGGAGGCCAACAATAACCTGAGCTGCATTAGGAGGAGTTTTGGCAGCAGGTCAAGGGAAGTGGCTCTTCCCCTATACTCAGCACTGGTGAGACACATGTCCAGTGATTTGTCCAGGTCTGGGCTCCTCCATACAAGACAGACATCGACATACTGGGGAGTAAGAAAGGTCAAGTCAGACTCTTCTCAGTAATGACAGGAAAAAGATACAAGAGACAATGGGCAAAAATTAAAACGCAGGGAATTCCACTCAAATCTAAGGGGAAAAAATCTTTATGGTTAACTGAAGACTGGAACAGGTTGGCCGGAGGGGCCATCCTTGGTGACAGTCAAAACTCAGCCTGACAACATCCTGTGCATCTTGTTCTAGGTGACTGCATTGACCTAGATGACGTCTGTAGATGTTTTCTTCCCACCTCTCTACCACTTCTGTGATCTTTTCAATCAATACGTGCAGTCAGCTGTCCCAATTGTCAAAGAAAAGTCTGAAAATCCCATACAAAATCATCTTGCTATTTCAATGTCAGTGATATTTTTTGTGTGAGGGTAACTCATATTTTTTTAACCTTTGGGGTTGTCACTAAAAACTAAGTATAGATGTGCTTTGATGATGAAGCCTGGCAACTTAGAAATGGTTTCTTTTCTTCAAGTATAAATAAAGATAGAACCTTACCAACTGTTTGGCTGGCTGCTGAAACTCCTTGGTTTCTGGGAGTGTCAGTACACATGAGAACATTTTGCTTGGGAGATCCACTAAATGCCTGAACTTCTAGGATATTTAAACCCTGGTGAAAGTACCTAAAGAAAAAAGCAATCTTCACTGTACCCATGCAAGATGGGGCTGTAAATGGGCCATTGCTCTGTTGGAAATGAATCTTGGTATCAGCTTTTGGCAGTTTTCATAAAATCACGGCTCCATGTTGCTGGTTTCTTATGAAAAAAGTACAGAGAACGACACAGAAATTGCCCCTAGGTGGCCATATCAGCTGCGCTAAATACATGTCCGTGATGGACAGTGCTTTGGCTTGACCTTGTTAGGCTGTGCTTCTGTCCACAGGCAGGACAGTATAGCAGACCTCAGAATCAGTCCTCTTAGGAGCTGTATTTCCCAGAAGATAGCGAAATCTTGTTCTTAATTATGCATTTTGGCAGTAGGAGCACAATTTCCATTGAATTCAACACAGATCAGCGCACATATTTTAAAACCTCTTAATGCAATTAGAATTGTATTAAGGTTGTAAAATCCATTGCCAGGACACAGGAGCTAAAGAAAGTGCCAGCAGCAGGAACAGGTTGTGACAATGGTGATATGTGACATCTTTTCTTCCTGCTGTCACTCCTTGTGTCTCTAACAACTAGTATCTCAATTATTTAGTGTCACATGCCAAATTACTAATAGAACTGTTGCAAGAAACTGTGGAGGTAAAGTTTGGAGTCCTCATTATAACAAAAATGATTAGGCAAGCTTTCTGTATTTTTGCCTGCAGCATTATTTGTCTTGAACAGTGTCTGTCATCTTTCCTTTTGGTGATGCTGTCATTGTATGATTAAGCATTGAAACCCACTGATTACGGCAAATAATGTGGAAAAACTCCTAGATACGTGCCAGTCTTCATTTCGCTATAAATAATGAGTAGTCAGGAAGTCGAAATGTTTGTTTCGTTGTTTTTTTCCTGCCTCTTTCAGAGTCCGTTTCATTGGATTCTGATTAATGTTTCTATGTTTGGAGCCAAGAATAAATCAAGAAGAAAGATCATAACTGGAGAGATGCCAATCTGTCTACAGGTAATTTGTCTACTCTGTGAACAAAGGTGTTTATGGGTCATGGCTAGTAATGGCATTCTTAGTGATCTTTTCCACTTGAACAGACAACCTAATCCACTTACAATATTCTGAATCCAAGTAAGTGGTGGGTAGCTCATCAGAAAAGCTTGTTTTAGTGTTTTCTGAGGTACCATATCATGTCAGAGCATGATGTAGCCATGTTCTGAGACAGTGTCCCATTTAGAAAAGCATGAACCTGCACGTGGTTATTCTGCCCTCAGAGATCTCACCTAAACTTTAGGCTACATAGAACGATGGGGTTGAGAATCTGTATCTTCTCTGATTCACCAGAAGAATGATATTGCCTCCCTACAGACCTACAAAACCTTTTTGATCCTACTCCCACCCTTTAAAACCTCCATCATCCCTCAAGTTCTTTCTTTCCCAGCACATAGTCCTTAACATACAAACTCTGTCTTCATTTACATTCTCCACCCAAAGGCCTTTGTGCTTTCCTTTCTAACCCATCGCTCTTTAAGCAGCTGTCATTAAGTTAAATTTACATACACTCCATCATTCATAGCTCCTTAACTTGCAGCATGTGTTTGCAGCAGCAGATGGAAGCAGGAAGAAAAATCACCTGTGCTGCCAGGTTTCATTTCCCATGGTAGAGAGTGGCTATAGATCAGGAAGGAATAAGGAGACTTAATAGGACAATGCCCACTAACTTTGCTGTACTGTGGAGGATGCTTGAACAGCTCTAAATAAGCTGTACTTGAGTTCTGCTCTGTGATCAGTCCCAGGGACAGCTGCCTTTGTTGCTCTGTGTCGGCCAGTTCCAATGGGGAGTTTGTGCAGGACTGGGGATATCCATTAGACAGAGACAGCACTGAAATAGACATGAAGACAATCTCCACCTTTCTGCAGTGGACAGTGTTGCCCCTCAAAATTTAAAATGAGTTTTTCTTAAAATCTGTATAGAGAAGTGTTCCCTATAGCACAAAACTCCTGGTTTCTGCTTCAGATCTGGATGCATCTTGCTCCAAAATTACAGCCCTTTGTCATTCCTTTGGAATCACAAAGCTTTTCTGATCCAGTCTTCTCTGGATTCCTGTTTGTGAATAGGTGACATGGGTGCTTAGTGGGGAGAGCCCTCCCTGACATCGCACAGAGTTCGCTGGCTGATGTGACAAAAACCTGACTGACACATGGGCGTTTGGGGGCTGGGCTGCCTAAAGAATCCTGCTCCCTGACGTTCCCTTACAATCCTGTGCTGCTCCCGCTGTTGTGTCAGCACATGTGATCACACACCTGGCTGGAAAACAGTTTTAGGCTGGATCCTTTCCATACTCTGGGTCTCTGACAACCTTGTTGGCAGTGGTGTCAGCAGCACAGGGATGTGACCAGGTGGCCTGGGGGGAAGGGCTATTCAGCCAACAATACTGCTGGAGGTAAAGGTTGACCTGTCTTTTAATAGGTAAAAATAGAGCAAAGGTGACCACTGTCAGTACACAGAACACTGTGAGAGTGGAAAAGTCTTTTGGCAGAAGGAGAGTGACACTGGCAGTTTGAGCTATGCATGTAGAGTATCCACACACATGGTAAGAAACAGTGAATTCGGAAGTGTAGAACACGGAAGACCTTCACTGTCAATGGATTTTATGGTTCCCTTCAAAGCAAGCCCACATGTACGATTTCCCAAAACCAGTACTGACTGCTTCAGTACCTGGCCAGAGTAAGAGCTACACGGATGTGAATGTTTAAAGCAACTGTGTTTACTAATGTCCAAATCGTGGCAGGGTTCAATGAATGAAGATATGTCACACGAAAATATATGCATGAAGGGATATGAGATTGTTGGACAGAGAGAAGTTTTACCTCTCATTCAGCCAAGAAATTGCTGACAGGCCAGTGAAATACAACAAATATTAACTGGTCCCTTAACGAAACATTTCCTTTTCCGTCCTTAGTTTTAATCCTCCTCCTGTTATCTGTTGGGTCAGGCAGAATTAAATAAATTTGATAGGCATCCAGAAGCAGCATGGAATACTGATGGAGCTGGAGAACCTCAAAAGAGAGGTTAGCTGAAAAAACTGTTCAGGTTAACATGCTTCCACAGGAAGATGATATGAAATGAATGCAAATAGTCAACCTTTCAGATGTGACCAGAATAGTGGCAGCATGTACTGGCTTTTCTTTCATTTCTTCACCTTTATTTTTTATAAAGTTTTGAATCTAGGTTGTTTATTTTGTAGGTTGGAAATAAATCACCTTGGAAACAAAATGCATTTCCCTTTACTCTGCTTTGAAGGTAACTGATTAACACAAAGCATTTCTCATCCACAGGTGAGGTTAGTCTTCAAGTCAAAGCCCTGAAATGCCTGAAGAAACACCCAGCTCCCTTATATATCACTCCAGGGTCAGGTACCTGCTAGCAACTAGGGCAGATCAGCACAGAACCATGTGAGCCTGTTGAAGGGCTGACACTGGAAAAGCTGGGTCTGGGAGAAGTGTCATGCAGGGAGGGTATATAACTAGGAAGGCTCCCCAGCATGTGGCAGGTCGGCAAAGAGCACCTCCAAGTCCTCTCTGGGAAATGTGAAACTCTCTGTTGTGTCACTACATCCCAGCCATCCACCCCACTGCTCTAGAAGGTGGTGTGTCAGTGCAGAGCAATGCCAGGGGACTTCTCTTGTTAATGTGGGTGAAAGTGGAAGAAACCCTGCCCAGCAGAGCAGAGCTGGCAGCTGGGATGAGTCAGAGCAGTCAGTTTTAGCCTTCTAGGACAGGCAGCAATGCTTAGTTCTGCCTTCCCTAATGCCTTCTTTGCTGACTTACTGTCTTCAGCATCTGATAAAGTGTGAAGAGAATCAGATTATTTCTCACTCTTGAGCTTTGGGGCATTTTAAGAGGAAGTCATTACTGCAGGCACATATCTGCAGTTTGCAGTTTTCCTGTCCCCAGTGTCTTGAAGGTGGTGGCAGATGCGTTCACTGCCTACCTGTAACATCCCCAGTGAAGGAGCAAGAAGATTGAGGGTTTGCTGAGAGGACACTGAGAAGAATCAGAGTATTTCCAAGTGCAGAAGAGAACTTTACCAAGTGTTAAATGCTTTGGCCCAGGTAGCTGGTTTTGGATGAGTCAGCAGTGTTTGCTGAAGGAGTCCTTCTGAAGTTCCCAAAAGTTGTCTCAGGATTTGATCTAATAATAGATCCCTGATGAGGGCCATGGTAGAAACTTGATTTCCGGATGCCTTGCCATGTCTATAAATTAGGCCATTAGCCTGCTTCTCCCAATTTCCTCCTGCCATTTGTAAGTAGCACAGAACAACAGGGTCTAATGTAATATGATATGGAATGTTTTGAAGTAGATTTAAATTAAAAATGGAAAATGAAGTGATGGTCCTGCGTGTAAGGGCTGATGTAATAGAAAAAAATGTATTCTTCTTGCTTAATGAATTTACTGGGAAATATATTGCCAATTATGCTCGGCTCTCTCTGCTAAAAGCCACCAAATAACAGATGTGGTTATATAAAGAGCTGCCAGCGCAGGGCAGATGGAAAGAAAGGAATGGAAATTAAGAAGCACCTTTGACGCATTAAAAAGTGGAAATAAAGAGAAGGCAGTTACTGACAGATACAGACTGACTGCTAGAGAAACTACGTTTCAAATATCATCTTTACATAGGTGACTCTCCAGACGTTTCTGACAGGTGCTTCATGCTCTCAGTTAGCCCTTCACTGACACTGAAAAGGTAGAAACATACTTGAAACTCTAGTATTCTGTTGTCGGGATCCTCCAAAGCAAAACCTTGAAACAAAAACGAGTTTGGAATTTGCTTTGTTTCTTTTCAAGCAGTGTTTCTGAATTTTGCGCATGGCTGTTGGTATAGTATCTGCAAGATGAGATGAACCAGACTTTTTCCCCCAGAAAAAAATTCTGCAGTCCTTCAACAGCATTGAATGAGGTTTTCCTGGAAAGTAATCTACATATTATCTTGAAAAGGAGAATTATCTCCAGTAACTGTCACCCTGCAACAGATGAACTGAGCTTATAGGAAGTGTATAAGCAAGGGGCAAAAAGCAGTGCACATTCCGCTCTGCATTGCCCCTCTGTTGCCCTAGCTCTCCATTAGAACTGCGTTGTTAATCTCATGAGAGTTTTACTGATAAAGGATAGATTTCTGAATCAAATCAATGCATATTTGGTCCTCAACCTAACCTCATATTAATACTATATGTGTTACATTACTGGGCTTTTTGGTGTAACCACCAAGTTTGATGAGTTAGGCAGGTCTGATTATTCTTGTTCAGGGCATTGAGCACAATATGAAAGACCAGCTATGAAAACTAATCACAAGTACAGAATTGGATATGGTTGATCTAGTTTTATTTGCTGAGTGACATCTCCAGGATAAAAAAAGAACATTATGGTTTAAAGATGCCATTATGAAGTTGCTGCAGCTTGAAAATGAGGCAACCCTTAATGCAATAAGTAGGCACTGTGGCATTCAGTAAAATAAAGAAGTCTATTGCCTTTAACCTTACAGCTAAAATCAGCATCCTTGGATACTGTGTGGATTCAGCTTTTTCATAGAAACAGCAAAGGGCATTGACTCAACTTCTGGAAAGTTTCACAATCCTTATATCTATAGGGGAAGCTGTGGTCCTTTAATGACTGTTACTTCTCTAGAAATGGTCTGAGCTTTTTCTAAATTTCTTCTCCTGCAAAATGGTCTTGCTTTTTTTTTATTCACCTCAATCTATCTCAGTCCTTGGGAACCAAGTGTGTTTGACAACTGTCTGTCATTGTAGGAGATTGACCTTTACCTAAATGAATTTGGAATTCTTTTGTGTAATGCTTGGGAAATAAAAGTTTGTTCAAATACAATGTGCTGACATGCAGAAAAAATGGTTCACTTGCTTTGGTTTTGTAGGAGGTCCTAGGTTGAGTAACTCTTCTCAAAAACAGCACTTATATTGCTTTTCAAAGTCTCCTTTTTCAAATATTTCATGATTGTGAGAGACATTTATTTATTTCTGCTCCATTCATTCCAGCTCTGAGCAGCAGCCTTGTCTAGATGAATAATACTAGCATTTGACCATGGCAGTCTGTTTTCTAACTCATGAATAGCTTGGCAGCATTATCAGTTTAGCTACCATCACCTGCTCTGCAAGGACCTGTTCTGTCTGTGAAGAGCTGCTTTCCAGGGGAAGCGTGCAGAAAATCCAGGTCAGCTGTTGGAAACTTTATAATACACTCATGTCAGTGCACTGCAGCACTTGGGCTAATAAACCACATCTCTGAGCAGGTCTCTAGTGGAGGAGCAGCACAGCTTTGATATTCCACTGCCTTCTCTAATCCTGGAGGAGGATCTCTTGTGGATTTCGTTCGGACAGGTGGAACTGCCCCACATGTCACAGCACCGGAGGTCGGGCTGCTTCTCCAGAGGTGTGGGCTAAGTGGGGCCCTACATGCAGATGTGTGTCTAATGGTGTTCCCTGGGTTCCTGCCTCCTGGCTGCTTCTGCTCCTAAGGCCTCCTGTTAAGAAGGAAGCATGTGAGCAGACTGACTTTCAGAAAGGCTGACAACAAGTTGTTCCCATTAACTTCTATGGGAGTAGTCCTGAAAAGAAGCTGCTGTTGATTAGTGCACTCCAGATGCTAGCAGTCCCTGTATATTCCTTACCACAGAGACATGCCAGGTTTGATTAATTATGCTGGAATAGTACAGACCAGGATGCAGGAGATGTAGCATGTGTGTATATGTCAAACTGCTAATGACAGCCCTGCCTACACTTCATATTGAAACAGTTCCAAGACGTGTCAGAAAGAAGAGGTATATAGTAATTGACAGAGAAGAAAGCAACGTGAAATTTAAGCAGCCATCATCAGAGCTTGCATCTAAAAAGCAAAATGAGATTACTGTGGGACTAGCTAATGAGTCGAGAGTTGTGAATTTGAACTAATATCTGGCTTGATTGGATCCTTGCAGTGCCCTCTCAATCTGCAGATGAAAGAAGAGAAATAGTTTACAATTCAGTATGGCAGTGCAGACAGATGAGACATTGATAGAGAGACCTTAGTTTAAAAAAAAAAAAGGAGAGAAAATGGACCCAAACACAAGAAATGTATACATAAATTCAACAAATGTATACATCTCCTCAGAGTTGTCTCAGTAAGGCAGAGTTATTTCAAGATTTCCAGATGATTCACAGTGCCTGAAGTATCATGTTTTCATGTTCTAATTCTCTGTATCTTGGAGAGTTCAGGGGTTTTTTATCTGATTTCAACTCAGAAATTATTTTTTGTAATTATTTGGTCAATTGATCTATCTGAGGAGACATTAATACAGGAGTTTATGGGTAGTTTGATTCTATTAATTGATCTTTCTTTTAAGCTTTACAACAGCAATAAAAAATATTCTTCAACATTCCCCTGTATCTGGCCATTTCTGCCAATGGGGAGCATCATCCCAGTTCCTGCTCTGCCTTGAAGGACTGAAAAATCCCCAAGTCATGGGAACATAGGAAACAGAACCTAAGGAGAAATGCCAGGCAATAGAAGTGATTGAAATGTCTTATATATGCGTATTACAGGCTCTGTGGAGAAGCATTTGCTGTCCTTTGGAGGCAGTTTGATCACCTCCATATGGACTGTTGAAAATGTCACAGCCTGCAATTTAGCTCACTAAGAAATACAAGATGTTTTCTTCCTTCTCTCCTGTAGATCTTTCTATCACCTGCCATCTTCCTCAGCCACTTCTAGAAACTGCAAAATTAGGAATGACAAAACACGCAAAAATGAATCATAGGTAGAAGTGACAGCTCAGAAATATCAAAATGTGCTGTAGGTGGGACTTGATTTAAAATGGAACATGAAAAAAGAGCAGGAATTCTTTGGAAAGAAAGAAGTGGTATGCGGAAAGTGGAAATCTGAAGCCTCTGAAAATCCTAGAGAGAAAAGAAATGACAAAAAATCAAGCAGCCAAGCAAACACAATACAGATCTGTGTGATTAAACAGCCAGATGTGTTAGAAATTGTTGATCCAGTTTGATCCTAAGCATTGGCTTCTGTTGAAGTCAGACCTGTCCAGGTGTCTGGTTATTTCCACCTCTGTAAGTCTAGGATCAATTACTTTGGTTCACATTTGTTTCCACTCTAAAGGTTTATGTGCCTTTGGTGACTTAGAATTCACGAGAAAAGACAGAATGATGCTTTGTTTGCATTGTTGCAACAGCTGAAGTTGAGTCGGCAGTTTGAAATATCATTTTGCTGGGTTACCTTCTCATTCTTTATGAACAAAATATTTTGGGTTTCTCCTTAACCACGCCTGCAATCCCTTACAGTGAAGTCTGTGATTTGCATGCAATTTGCATGTAGGCCCAGAGATTGCTGAAGGAAGCTGCTGCTAACAGGTAAGGAGGACACACAAAGCAGCAGTGACATGGCTGGGAGTTCTGGACTACACAGCCTTGAACCTGCACCTCTGGGGGGAAACTGCAATGGAAATCACAAAATTTCTTGGGGACCAAGATGCTTCTACACACCTCTTCATGATCCTGGGACAAGGGTAAGCTGTGGCACACTATGCCTCCTACCTTTAATTCTGTTATGCCAGACAATGCGTCCAAAATCTCTGTCATGTTTAAGATCTCTGGGGCATTTGGGACTTAAGCAAATGTTTTTCTTGTCACCCTGGTGGCATTCAGACAAAGGATTGCAGAAAAGTGGGAAAGGAGGTTTTTAAATTTGAAGAAATTGATAGAAATCTTTGATTTCCAAGATCTTCATCTCAAGACAACAGAATGAGGCAGTTCTTCAGTTCTGAAGAGATCAGAGCCAGGGAAGCAGAATTAGTAGAATATTTTGAAGGATTTTCCCATCTGTATGGCTTCTTAAGTCAATTTTCTCCTCTTTTTTGGTCTTAGAGTGATCACTTATCTAGAGAATAGACAGCTTTGGGCTGGTCTGAGGCAAGAGTTCTCTGATTGCATCTGTGCTCTCATGCATGCTCTTGATTCTGAGAAATGTCAGGGCAGGCTTAAAGAAACTCTGTAAAGGGATACCAAAGCTTCCAGGGAAAATGTAGATCTTTTCCAGCTCTGTTGGATCTACCTCGTGGAACTTGAGCCAAAACCCAGTGTAATTTTACACTCCAAGACTTGTCTGAACCTGCATTCCCCTTGACTGCAGGCCAGCATTTCCCTTCTCTAAGGAAAGGAAGGGGAGTTGTTTGCAAAGAGGTTTTAAAACATGATGAGTCTCTTGCAAGCATGAAACAAGACATAAAGACTAAAAAGTTGGTCATGCGCCATTCTGTTTTAAACTGTGCTTTTCCTCTTGCAAGGAAGGAGGAATAGACTCAGATAAAAGCTGAAAATATTATACTCTTTTTATTGCATGTCTTCTTCATACGCACTGCCTTGGTTTTTCATCCCCTGAGGTATTAAAAAGGAAGGTTGTGAAAATAATTTCAAAGAACTCAAACAGCACCCGGAATACTCATAAACAAAACCAGTTATTCTGCATATACGCAAGTTGATGAATGGCCTAACTCCTGATCTTGCAGTCTAATGCTCTCCTGTGCTCAGCAAATGAAATCTCTGAAAGCAAATTACTGCAGCACTGGCAAAAGAAGTGGATGATTTGTCCACACTTTCTACCAAAAACCCTGTGCCACAATAGCACCTATATAGCTCAGACAGAAGGAGATCCCTCCAAGGGACTAAACACTATCCCAGAAATGCTTCCCCTTCACTTTATCCAAAAACTAGTCCTCTTGACTAGTGATAACAGGTGATAACAGGCAAGAAGGGTGAAGGACAGCTCTCACAAGAGGTGACAGATGTAATGGAGATGTATCAGGGGATGGACACAAATATTTGGACAGGATGTTAGAATTTCTATGCAGGTCATGAAGGATTATGCATGGGGAGAAATGTTTTGAGAACGTTTTTTTCCACATGGGCTGCTGCTCCTGAAACATTCCACTTGTGAGAGCCACCACAGGCAACTGCCCAGCAGCTTGAAAGCACTGGACTTGCATGTGCAGTAAGACCACGTGAGAAAAACTAGACAAGAACTGAACATAGGTCATGAAAAATACAGAGACCATCAATAATATATGATGAAGAAGATAAGTGACCTACTGGCTATTCTTGGTTGTAATCTTCTGTTCATTTTGTCTCTGTTCAGGGTTGTAGAGCTATAATGTTCTTGCTTCTATCTGTCACATTCCTCGCAGACAGGCGAGAGAGGTCACCTGGGAGGATTTCATGCAGCTTCCATGAGTCTGCTGATACTCTGGTGTGACTTTTGAGTAGCTCCTGGCCTGCTCTTGTCTCTGTGCTGTTTCTCATTCTGCGATTCGGCTTGGTCTGGCCACCCAGCTCCTCATCCTAGCCCAGTCTTTGTGGCTTAACTCTGGGCATGTGAGTGGGGTGCAGTGCTGCCTGCCTTGTACTGAAAGGGCTATGCTGATCTCCCTCCTGCTGGCACTGTCAGCCTTTGCAGACCCTAGTCAAAGAAATTCTCTGCAGGCCTACATACAATGCACTTCAATCTTTAAACCCTGCAGAGGCCCCAGTCATGGTCTGTCTTGGAGAGATTTCAAATTTAAATACAGCAATAAACTAGACCCACAAGGCAGATAGTAGCTATCCTGCTATCCCTTCTTTTCTTCTTCCCTTTGTTCTTCTTTCCCTCTGCCATTGTTAACAAAACTATCCAACCCAAAAACTGAAAGAAAAAACATCCCATGTGTTTACAGCCTGAGACAGACTTTGCTTTGTTTGATGGTGTTCGTTTGGTGACCTCACTTTCACGCGTGACAACCTGTGTGAAACAGTCTGTTCGAGCGGTGATGCAGCGACAGGGACAGCACAGGCTTCGTGTGTCGGAGGGTGTAAAGAGATTGGTGTTAGTGACTGACTGTGTAATGCACACCAGAGGCAAACATCTAAGTAGGAATATTCCTCTAAAGGAGAGGAATATTCCTTGCAATCCTTCCACAACTCACATTTTCTGCAAGCTGTTCGTGAAGCGAAAGGTGTAAGCATTAATTCTGCTTGAATGTCAAACCTTTTTCTCTTGGAAAATGTCCCTCCCCTTCCATCCTTCCTGCAGAACTTCACTGTCTGAAGCTAGGGAAGGACTTTCCTGCTAAGATCGTGCCCTCTGTTGTAGTTGTGCGCCGGTGATTGGCATCTCCCTCCCCTCCCTATGGAGGGCTTGTGCACGCCCTCTTCAGAGGCTCTTATTGAGTGTAAGGCTCACCCCAGCACAGCCTGAGCACAAAGCTCCTGGTTAAGAGATGGCATTGTAACAGAAGGAGCCAGTGATCTCTGGGCATATTTTAAAGAATATCTGCTGGATTATTGACTGAGTTTTCTGGTTGTTCTCCCATCCATGCTGGCTATCATTTTTGTCTGTCTTTTAGCTAAGAAAAAAATTGTGATACATTATCTAGAAGGGTTAGCCCTTCTTCCTTTACAGAAGCTGGTGCAGCATTTCCTCTCCTAGAAGTGCTGCCTTCCACAGGTAGCACAGGCATGTGTGCTTTCAGAGCTTTATCCCAACCAGTCAGCTGTGCTGCTCTAGCATTGCTTTTTCAAGCAATGCCTCATGTACCCACATCTCCAAAAGCAGAGACATGGAAGAAACACTTTATGGGTGGGTAACTAGTGTTGACTTCCTGAATCCTGCCTGCCTTTCCTAAAATGGTCTTTGAAGTGCTTTTTTTCCCCCAAAAAGTACATGATTGTAATTAAGAGAGAAAAATGAGCTGTTAATCAGAAACAAACTATTTGCTCTAACAGCTCAGATACACCTGGGGCTGTGATTGCCATGTGTGATACATCCATATTAAACAGCATATGGGCAGGCTTTTCTTTTCATGGTTGCCTTTATCATTAAAAATTAGTATCATTTTTGCACTGATGGCTTCAGCCCAAGCTGAGTCTGGATTACTCAGTTGTCCACTACATCCTCAGTTATGTTTGGTGCTGAAGAGGAAAGGTACTTAGCTTCAATCTGCAAGCAGGATATGCCGAATACTTTTTGTGCCCTTTCACTGTACCTGCTCGTATAAAATAGAAATGCCAGTGATTGATATACTGAAGCAACTGTTTTATAAAGGCTACTAGCCACTGATTTCAGAGGTTAATAGGAAGAAGCACATCAGATTCACTTGGGATTCACAGAGGTAGTGTAGTTTATGGAGTTGATGTAAAGCTGTTTTCTTCCCTTCCTTGAGTATTCTAGATTCACAGAACATATCCAAGAACATGTGTCTACATGAAGTTTCTTCAGGGCATTGTCATGGTATGAAATTACAGCTGTACCTCCAGGCAGTTGTATGTCCTCAGGTATGCCTGCTGTGGCCTTTCAGGCACAAAAATCAATGCAATTCTGTTGACTCCAGGGCCTTGTCAGGTCACATACTCACCTGTTTCGGCAGCAGCCTGTGCTTGCCTCACATTCTGTTTAGGTCTCATTGTGGATTAGTACCACCTGAGGACTTAAGAAAGCAAATGTTAAAGGCAAACACCAGCATTACAGAAGCCTCTGACAGTGAGGTAAGGATAAAGTCAGAGATCAATGAGAAGTATTGTTTTCTCAGGCATTTTATGCAGTCGTACCCCTAACCTCACCTTCAAAAGCTACAGCCAACTCTCAATCATAATGCAATTCTTCCTAATATAAGGATTCTTTTGTTAAACTTCAAGACAGTAAAATCTTGCAGATTGAAAGTACTGTATTTAGAATTCAGATTTCTTGCAGCAAAGAACAGATCTAAATTCAGAAAAGCGATTAACAGATAATTCTTTCAGTGCAAAGAAAGATAATAGTTGAAAGAAACATTAATTACTTGAAAAGGAAGAGAGATAATAGGTTAAATTCCTCCAGTTTTATGTTAGGTAGTTCAGGAGCTGGTTCATGGTCAAAGCTGCTACTATAAAGTTGGCAACTTCCATGGGAGCAAGTGTGCAGAAAACTGAAAATAGGAACAATCTTAGATACTGAATTTTAATATATTGCTGCACATCTACAAGAGATCTTGGAAATGCATTGCATCTTCCAGGAATCCTGGTCCCATCACCACTGAATTTGCCATAAAGTTATTCAAACCTTTTCCTAAAAAAAAATTCAGATGTCCTTTGGAGTAAAGTTCCAAAGTTCAGTAGGCGAGAGATCTGGGCTAAGAAGCAATGGCACACCAGGGCTGGTAAGCTAGAAATACTAACATACAAGGGAGAGCTGACTGCAAGATGGGAACAGGATTCCTTCAGCAAATTTTTTCTTCATTCACGCCTTGGAAGTCCTGTACTTTTAATCAGTTTCGTTTTCTCTGACCTATTTTCCTAATGTATATACACATGCACACACACCCTACTCCATTGTCCTCACCTTAAAATACCCTTAAAATTAATAATCATCCTTATTCTGAATATGGAAGACAGTAAGCTCTTTGAGGAAATGAGACATGATATTTAAACGAGGAGTTTACCTGAACCCTCAGTTTTATTTCAGAAGAATGAGTGCAGCTTTCCATTCTCTTGAGAGACTGGCTTCAACACAGAGACTGATTCTGGCCTGTGTTAATGTGGTGAGAGCCCTATCTCCAAACCATGCTGATGACATCTCCACCTGGGTGGCTTCAGTGATTTCTGGGAGATATCTTCTAAATAGCATCTGACAGAACAGATGTTATTAAATGTGAGTAAGAGCACTGGGATCTGGGTCTGTATCAAGGTTAGAATCTTGCCTGAAACCTCTTGAAAACGGATTAGGCTTTCACAGCCCTTTTCTATGTCACCACTGATTGTTTTCTGCCAGCTGCAATGCTGCATTTCTCTTTTCTTATCCATGATCCTCGTGCTGCACTACCCTCCAGGTTTACCATTCTTTGTCTTTGACTCCTTAACCCAACTCCTTTTCCTATGGAAATGATGAGATTTCCTAAGGAAATGATGAGATGTTGAAGAGATTTTATCTAGTCTCAAGGCTTTCGGGGAGACCTGGATCACTCTGAAATATCTCAAAAAATTCCTCTCTAACTGAGCCATTTACTATAATTCTAATTTGAGGTGTCCTGATCTCTATTGTGGCTACCAGAAATTAACTTTATTGAGGCAGGAGCAGATGAGACCCCTATAGCCTGATGCAACATTCACAGAAATACAATTGATTTCCACAAGAAAGCCTGATCCTCCAGCACTGAAGGCTCATATTCAAAGAAGCTTAAAACCTTTGTCAACTGCACATAGATTAAAGGAGAGCAATTGATGTGATGGATTGCTTATTCCCTGGAGTGCTCATTTGGGACAGTGCATTTCAAAGGGGCTTCATTCACCAGAAGCTTAGAATTCATCTGCTTATTCCATGGGTCAGAAGGGGATATGAATACATTAAGATCAGTTGAATGGCTGTCCTGGGTCAGAACACTTATCCATCTAACCCAAGTACCCTGCTACCAGAAATACTTATGAACAGACTTCTCAGGGAGAACAAGAAAAGGCAAACACTTGTGAAACTTCTTCCTGAATCTCTTTCAGGCCCCAAATCTTTCCACTTCAGGGCCATCCTTTTTTTTTTCAATATATTTGTAATTGTCACTGTATTTCTCTTCTTTGCACTTTGAATCCATGCCAATTTTTTGCACCCCTGAGTAATTTAGCAACAAGATCTCCAATCTACTGTTTACTGTGTGAATAAGCAAAATATTGTGTTTGTACTGGACCTGGCTGATGTTATCTTTATTTGATGCTCTCCAGTTCTTGTACTAAAAGACAGTGAACATCAATTCCTATCTATCATGACACAATTATTTTGTGTATACCACATCACCCTCAGTTATCCCTCTTCCAGACTGCAGTGTTTAGCCTTAGTATGACAATGCTTCCATGCCCTTGATTATCCATCCTTGATGCCTTTCTGTCAACCTTCTCTAAGGCAAAAGTAACAATCCATGGTTTTATACAGTCACAAAATAGTGTTACATTGTGTTCTGCATTCATTTTCTAATAATGCCAAAAATTCAAGTTCCTCTGTTGACTGCAGCTGGGTATTGAAGTGCTGTTTCAATGGAGCCACTTGCAAGAGCCCCAGGACCTCCCGGGTGGTGAAAACCAGTTTAAAGCCTATCATTCTTTGTGTGAAGTAAAGATTATTTTTTCCATGCGCCTCACTTTTCTCTTAGCTGTACCAAATATCTTCTGTCATTTTATTGCACATCCCGTTTCTCAGTCTTGCTCTAAGACTTTGTACAGTCAGCCTGCAGTCTGACCAGTAAAGAGGCTGTCACCAGCAAGTTTTTTTTCCACTATTCAACCATTTCCAGGTTTTCTTATGAATATGTTGAACAGTAGAGTTCTCAGCACAGACCCCTGAAAAATTCCTCTTGATTCTTCCCTTCATTGAAAGAACTGATGATTTGTTTTCTTTCCTATCTAATAACCATGCAAGACCTTCCCTCTAAGAGCTGCATTTGTTGAAGGTCTTTATCAAAGCCTTCTGGAATTAAAAATAGGCTGTATTGGTCAGATAACCCTGGCCCATACATAAGCTTGTTGACATCACAAAAAAAGCAGGATTATGACCTTTTATGTAAAGCTTCACTGACTCTATCAGTATGGATTATTTATGGTACAATGCCTAGGCAGTTGTCTGCTAACCCTTTATAATTTCTCTTAGTTTGTCCAATATGGACATCAGTCTGATATTCCTGTAATTCTCCACCTGGACCTCTGCTCCACGTATGTTATCCTCCAGTTCTAAGTACCCAGACTGTTTTAAATGAGAGGTTACACAAGTCTCCAGCAATTCAGCTATTTCATCCTTGAATTGCTTTAAAACTCATGAGTGATTACCATCTGGTCTTGGCAATGTGTTACTGTTCTTTATATCATTTTTTCCCCAACTCCTTCTGTAGTCACTTCAGTGTCAGTTATGACCTAAACTAACCCAAGAGTCTCTCTTTACTCCTGGGAAGGCCAGGGCACAGAGCAGCTGCATGACTGATGCATTTTGGAAAGCAGGGATTATGCTGCTGCTGATTGCTTTGGGCTGGGCTATGGTGTGGTTATATTGCATCTGGCAGCCAGTAATTGCATGTGTGAAGAAACTGTGTAGAGGAATGTAACAGTGTGGTACTGAGATGGTCACTTGTCATCATTAATTATCAGTATTTCTCTTCTTGGAACACTGAGGCCAGGATGTACTCCTGCATGAGGCCAGGAGTACCAGCACTGAGGTAGCCCACCTGGTTACACCCACGAGCATCTGGTGCCTTGCTACAAGCCCACAGTTATTCCCTGGAATAGTAGAGACACTAGTGAACATTGCAGGCGCAGGTTAAGAGGCAGGAGCTACGTGCTGTGTGGTGGTGGGGCCCAAGGAGTGAGCTCAGGCAAAACCTTTCCTTCTTACAGCCTAACTGCAGCCCTCAGAGAGCTTGCAGCTTAAAACAGAATGCACAGGAGCAGGGCATCACATACAGCTTTTCATGAGAGCAGTTACAGATGGTTTTCTTTACGCTTAGAAGTACTTGGAAACCAAGAATTTAGGGTAGGGATAATATTCTCTTTGTGGTTTGCTGGTCTCAGTTCAGGCTGAGTCCTCGTGTTGCAGCAGCAGGCGTTGCATTTGGTCAGTTCAGGGGGTTGAATCTGCACCAGGTGCTTCCACACCTCCGTCTACCTCCAGCCCAGGGGAACAAGGAAAGGCTGAAGAGAAGGGATGCTGTAGAGCAGTGAGGGCTGCCTGTGCTTCTCTGGAGGCCAGAGAGGCCTGAGAGAATGTCTGCAAAGGATCTCTGCTTGCCAGCTGATTCCTCCCTGGGTCAGCAGAGCCAGCCTTCATGAGTTCCAGGTCTCATTTTCTCTCTTTGCTTTCTAACAAAGGAGAATGCTTCAGTCTGTTCCTTCAATGCATACTGTTCCTTCAAGTTTCTTTTTTTCACTGTCTCTACAATGAAAATATTATAAACTTTTTCCTGTCAGCTTTCAGCTCCGTTCTCTTCTGGCTCTATGAGTTGCAAAGGCGGAAGGCACTAAAAGCATCAAAAACAAATCCCTGGATATATAATCGTATAGTTTATCAAGCTGAGCTCTGAGAGAGCACCTTCTCTCTCCAACCAAGAGCAGAGTAGTGTGGACCAAGCCTATTTGGTCAAGAAATAATAGTGGCTACTGATAGATGACTTGCTTAAGTGAGTTTTCATCATCAAGCTAAAACAAAGCAGTTAAGATAAGGCTTAATAACAGGTGGGGTTTTTTCCTTAATAACACATTACACTGAACTGAACTCTTGAAGGTCCATTAGTCCCATCAACCCACAGCTGGTTTCATGTTTTAATGAGAATTGTTTAACAAGTGGGCTGTGCTCTGGATGGTACTGAAGTGTGTTTGCACTGTGGCAACCCTATATAACTTAAAATAAAAATCTGGTTTGGATGTAGCATTATCTTAAAACCCCAACCCTCTCCTGTGTACATAGTACACAGTGGAAAGACTGGTGAAAATAGTATGAAATTGCAGGAAGATTTATGTTAAACTTACAGACTAAAAGGTAGAAAGAGAAAGAGAGAATGAGGTTTCAGAGAAGTGGAAAAATCATGATGAGAAATGACAGTAAGTTTGTTTAAGGGTCAGACCCATTTCCCTGCCTTCAGCCACCTGAGAGATAGATGTGCAGTGTTCAGTGCTGTGTCACTCTTGTGCTTTCAACTCCCACCTCAAGAGCGCATGAACTGCCCTGTTAAAGGTGTTTATGTTCTGTGTGGATTGTGGAAGCCAGGCCAACAGCTTGGATGGCTAAATTTAGCAGACTCCAACTCCAGACCTAGTCTAGTCTTGAGTGAGGCGTTTAGGGTTCAGCTTTTGTAAAAGCAGCCATGCAATTCAGTATGTGGCAGTATGAGTGTGACATGCCACTGACTTGTAGGTACATTTTTCATCTTGCAGTTAAAGCAAGTCCTTAAGTTGTCCTCCGTGAAGATGTTGCAAAATGTTATTGTTGGGTTTGGATCTTTCCCTCATTCCAGCTTTAATGTCTTGGGATAGCTGGGAGGGCACTTGTTAAAATGTTAGCATTTGTGCTTGCAGACACTCTGAGTTCCACCTGGAGAGATGGATGCCTTTGTGACTGTAAAACTCTCTCTTAGTTTAATTTCAAAATCTAATTTCTCCCATTATATACAAATAATGATGCCTGAGTTTTAGGTGTGTTGTAAAGATTAATGGATTAATGCTTCAAAAATGCTATAGAAAATGCAAGAATGTCTTAGAAAAGTGTTCAGTTTTTTCTACGTTTTTTAGTTTTTAAAGATCTGATCACCACATTAATTGAACCAAATAATTAGAGCAATCTTGTAATTTGCAACCCCCTGATAAATCTCCTTTGAGTTGGATCTCAAAGATTTCTTTGTTTTTCTCTTTTCTTTATCTTGCTCTCTTGACAAACTATAGCACAGCACCTGTTTAGCACACACTCCAGCCTTTCTTGGGAGACTCTGTTCCAGGAGTGGACTCACAATACTGACAAGTAATAAGTATTTCCAAGCATTTATTCCCAGATGCTGCTCACAGATGAACCAACAGTTAAATCCTTCTTTGCTCCCTTGCTAGACTGAAATTGGTACTGAGCACGCTCCAAGTTCAGCCCTCTGTTTTTAAACATCAAAATGCCCCTGATGCCCAAGGAACAGGGGGCTGGCCTGTAGGTAGTGGACCTGCAGTTAACAGAGATTGAAATTCAAGTGTCTCACCTCTCTTTTTCTTACCCTTTCCCCACATCATGCACATAAAAGGTCTGAGGTATCTTCCTATTGCCCCTAAGCTAAAACACCTCTTAAGCTTCTACAGAAGGAAAAGGCTGAGTGGGGCCAAAACTAGAATGGTTTGAAGAAAATGGTGCAGGGAAACTGAAAAAAAAAAAAATTAGATGCAGTGGAAAGGGTGAGGGAGATTTTTTTTCCTTACAGCAACATTTTTGCCCCCTTTATTCATATTTGCTGTTATTCCTCACAACAACAGTTTTTGGACAATAGCTCATTAATATCGTGGTCTCCTGGCAGTTATTTCAGTACGGAAAACTGAGACTGTCATCTGCAGGTATACAAAACTTCATGGCTGGATTCACACACAAATATTTTTTTGGCTCAGAAGTCATTGGTTTTCAGACTTCCTTTGTTCTCATCGTACCTTTCCTAACAGCTGATTTTGAGATGATTTGATGAATACCCAGATCAGATACAGAGTGCTTAGGTCCCACCCTAGGCTGGTATCACTTGTCTTCAGGGCTTACTCTGAATGCTGTGTTGCAGATCCCAAATGCTACACTGTAAACCCATTCAAAGCATCTGAGACCATGGAACGGATGTACTCTTTTGCTATAAACTATCTGTTGGGCACTCTCTGTTGAATGGGAGCTGACTTCTCCGTGCTTTAAAATTACGCTTAGAACTTGCTGAAGTCTGTGTTCCAAGCTAGAGTTTAGGGAAAGGTCAGTTCTGTGGATGATCTGTAAACATTTAATCAAAATCTGGTTTTACTTTAAGGCTCTTTGTCATATTTCAAAACTGTCCACTAAATGCAGTTTTAGTATAGATTCATGGTTTGGATTGCTATCAAGTGCATTTCTAACTCTTTCGAATTGCTTTATTTCAACTGGGAGCCGACTCTTTACTGCAGAACATTGATCTGAATTTCTAAAGCGACTTAGATGGAAAATGGCTTTGAAAAAAGGGTTTATTTAGTAACTGAAAAGGCTCACTCAGCAGATCAGAGATCAGCTTCAACCACTCAGGCTAGAGAGATATATGCCTACAGTCACATACAATTTCTTACCTAATATTACACAAACTGTTGTGTAA
This sequence comes from Melanocharis versteri, assembly GCA_013397845.1. NCBI lineage: Eukaryota > Metazoa > Chordata > Aves > Passeriformes > Melanocharitidae > Melanocharis > Melanocharis versteri. The sequence goes on along the minus strand of VZTG01002802.1, from coordinate 1,102,326 downwards.
AAATTCCTGTTTTTCTTCCAAATTTGCTCATCTCTTTTGCTAAGTCAGTCCATAAAGACATACAGTTGTTTGCATATTTTAGCAAAAGAAGCCTGCACTTCTTGAAAAACAGAAAGGTAACTTGGTGGTTTCAGTGTTACAGGCTATTGGATTCCCTGATGTTTGCCCTGATCACTTCTGTCATGAAAAGCAGAGTTGAAGAGTACATGTACTGATTTCCCATAAGCATGCTGTGGTTGAATTGTGGCTAAATTGCTAAATTAGTTAGGAAGTTTGGAAAGAATGTATCTTCTTCCTGTATTTTACAGTTTTATCTCTACTTTTAATCTCTGTATCTCAACACAGGTCCTCCTTAATGGTGTTAAAATTTGGTGGTTTTTTCCAGGCTTAGAGCTTGGGATGTGTGAGGGAGCAGGGGTTAGGAAGTGCACAGACAGTCTTTTTAAGGAAGGTCTTTGAACATGAGACCTGCCGGGGCAATTCTCCTGTAGTTTCTGGATGCTTCCCTTTCCCAGGGAACCAGTGGCCCAGAGCTCAGTATAACTGTGATGGCAATGAGGACTTTCTAAAGGCAAGTATGTGAAATTTAGAATAGTATCAATATTGTTACCTTATTCCCCTTTCCACATCCCTTGTAAAGGAAAGTGTTTCTCTTCATGAGATTAAATCTAAAAAACAGGTTTTGGTTGTGTTAGTTTGGTATTTAAAGTAGACCACAAAAATGGAATACACAGCACAGACAAGCCCATAGGAAATAAAAAGCAGAAGAACAAACTCTGTGGTAATGAAGAAAATTAAAATGGTTTTCTGAAAAGTAATGTTCTTTCTATGGAATAAATAAAATAGCTTGTTTTTCTTTGCTTTCTGCCTTTCATTATGTAGTTATGAATTATAAAGAGACCTTTGTGGTCCCTCTGCATATTTCTAAGAATGTATTCCTTTTGTCTACTAGGAAGAAGATTCTAAGTACAGCGTCCTCAAATAGATATTTTCATATGGATCAGTGACTAATGCTCCTTACTGTAACTGGAATGGCTAGATGCCTACTAATGCACTTCCAAATATTCCCAAAAATTGGCTGTGGAGGCACTCTCCCGATTTGCATTCAGAAGGTAATGACCTTACAGTAAAAGAAAACTAAATTGGTCTGATGGAAATATATTGTCACTGAGTCTTAAATCCAAGTCACCTACTGGGTTTCTATTTAATTTCTGTTTGCTGGGTAGTGAAGGATTGACTTCTAACATTCATTTTAACAAGGCATTATAGTTACAAGTGAGAAAACACTCTCATGCCAAAACCTTCTATTCAGCTGCATAAAACTTTCCAGAAAAATTACCCTTTGGGCTGAAATTACTTATGTTTTGTTCTCCTTATGCTCTGTTCTCCTCACAGAAGTAATTTGTTTTAAAAGAGTATTACAATGCCCTTTGGTGGTGGTGAGAGAAATACATTTAAAAACAAACAAACAAACAAACAAAACCATCATTCGTCCGTCCCCCACCCCCCCAAGAAAAAAAAAAAAGATAAAAAGAGATTACCTTATTGCAGAATGTGATTCTTTGATCATTAAGAAATGACTTGTAATTACGACTTCAGGTGCGCTGGATTTCATACCCAAGGAGCACAGGTGATTGTTCTGTGCTTGGAAAAGTTTCATTAGGCAGAAATATCAGCACAGTCTTGCCAGTTCCACTTGCCTTTTTGAGTCAACTATGAGTAATTCTGCAGAAATATGTTCAGGGTGTCTGGGAGTGTTTGTGTTTGTGCAGGCGGTGGGACGTTCCATGTTCATAGGACACTGTGTGGCTAACAATGTGCTTTGTACATGCAAATAGATATCTATTTTCATGTAAAGCTATACACCAGCACATGCTATTCGTGACATTTTGGAGTTCCATTGGAAAAAGTGACCCTTGGCATTTATTCTCTTGCTTCTCTCTTCCTTACCATAGTTTATATTAGAAAAAAGAAGAAAGCAACATGCCGATGAATTTTCAAGTACACAGTTAAAGATGAAAGTAAACCTGTGGAATGGAGCAGGCAAATAATTTATGAAATAAAGGGGTTTTTTTAGTATTATTTTCACATTGCAGTGGATTTGAGAGAAAATTCATTTAGAATATGAAAATGTAGCATATGGGGAGAAGTAGAGCCATGAAGAAATTAATTGGTCGTTCCATTCCTTGGTTTTGGAAAGTCACAGATGTCACTGTAGGAGCTGTGCCCAGGAACAACAGTAGTGTCAATGAAATGATTCGTAGTGCCACAAGAAGAGGCTGCTGAAGTAGTGGGTGAACAGATGAAAGAAGAGTACTTGGAAATTCACTGGAATGCCTTTCTGACTGAGACATTTTATTTCAAATTACGCACTATGTCTCTTGCTTATAAAGAGAGACATTGAGGAATTTTCGAAATCAAATGTAGCAGCAAAGCTTGCCAGACTTTCAAGTCTGTTCATGTCTCTCCATTCTTCTGCAGCTGGCAATAGCACACCATAATGACAATCACCAAGCTCTGTTTCTGCTCTGGTAACTTTATACCAAGTCTCTGTGACCAAATAATCATATTATTTCTCTTCTATTTGATGTGCACAAGGAAGTTGGGTTTACAGGCTGGACCATACTTGGAATAAAGGGAAATTGTGTCACCTGCCGCCCTTTTCTATCACTTGGAGTTTAAGCTAAACTCAGAAAGAATAAGGATAGCTGATCTCCATATTTTTGGCTCATCACTTTCAAATCTGATGTAATATTTGGGAATTTTAGAGTTAAAGAGCTCTGTTTGGCTATACAAGTGAAAAGGGGGCAGGTCAGTTGTGGTTCCTCTTCAGGTCAAGGATGACATATTTCCAGTGATGATGATGATGATAGTCTGTGATCAGAAAGATATGTTCTAGGAACCAAATTGCAGACCAGATAGAATAGTAAGTCAATAGTAACTGGGGAAAGTAATTTTCAATAAGTCCTTGTGATTTTACAGGGAAAAGAAATGAAAGGACACTGTCACAAGAAAACAGTCCTCAGTAGTGAGAGCTGTTACCCACAGACAGGTGATAAATCTGTAGTAAAGAAAGCAGAATGTAGCAAGAAGAGAGAAAAGGGAGTCAGAATTAGCAGCAGGATTTAAGGCACACACTGCAAAACCCACCTAAGACACAACAAAACCCAAAAAATGAATCTGTGGATTTCCCTCTGGCCAGTGTCCCTCTATGAAGTTTGAGGCTCATGCCTAGTCTCTTTGGTCTTCATTTCATTGTGCATCAGATGTTTTGGCACGGCCTCTACCTCAACTTGACAGAGCCCTGAAGTGCACGATCACAGATAACAGGGTGGTCATATGATATTGTTAAGGTATTTCACTGCATCATTCATCCTTAGTGATCTAAGAGATCTGGGTTTATATCTCCTCAATACTTTGGGGTTTATAATTTTTCAACAGAACTGTAAATCAGAGCCAAACTTCACTGCTCAATACCTAGGATTATAGGACTATTTTTCCTCCAAAAGCTGATCCTTTCAGTCTGTGCCCCAGAACTTGGAGGACATGGCTGTAAGTCATCAAATCTTGATTTATCTCAAAACTGGCAGTGTCCTAGGTTCTTACAGTCACCAGAAATAACCTCTTGCATCTCAAAAAAGATAGCAGAAACATTAGGATGGGAGATTAAATTCTCTTGTACTTCTTCTGCAATTGAAATTCTTCAGGAAAAGAAGCCTTTCTCATTTTAATTACCGATGTTTGAAATGCAGAGAAGTTCACAAAAAAAAGTACACCTTAGCTGCCGTAATCCTCTGCCCCAGTGCAAAGCGGACACTGGTTATCTGTGGTATAAATGGCTGAAAAATGCAGTGAAATGTAACAAAAGCTGAAAAATCCACCTTTAAAGCTATCAGTCTGTCCAGAGTTTGCTCCTTTCTGCTTTGCTTTAATGAGAGCCCTGCTTAACAATGGGTGATCCTAAAGGAGACCCATGAAAATTTATATTTTATTATTGCCACTTATTATGTCTGAACTCCTTATGAAACCAGTATCTCACTCCCTCTGTCTTGTCCCAACAGTGCAGAGCGTGCTGCCAGACTTTTCTTTTTCCAGCTCTGAAATACCCAGGTTCCCTGAGAGTTACTGTTTTCCATCGAACCCTGAAACACCGACGAGAGCCAACCTGTTTCAGCCAATGCCCCAACATGGTCAGTGAGAGCAGCCCACTCTGAAAATGCAGTCCTGGGCTAGCAAATCAGCTCTTACAAATTTGGAAGAATACACTTAGCCTATCTTCTCCCCACATGCTTAGATTTACACATTTCTCTGTGGTATGGCATAAAGCAAAACACCCTCAAGTGTCTTCAGCATCCCCTCATATGGCCTTTGAACTCACATCATAAATAACAACACCAATAATGTGGGTGGGTCTAGATGATTTTTCTTTCAAGGCCTGACCTCTATTTTGTGGAACTTGGAGAGCTGAAACAAGGTTTGTGTTAATAAGAGTGGAAAAGAGTGCTGCACACAATTTGGAACCTGCTAAGGAGAACTCAACCAGCTCTGGGAATACTTGTCTGGTGCAGGGACAATGAGGGTAGAGCTGCACTGAGCAATGATACAAGTGTGACCTGTCGCCAGATTTGCCAGAGAGACTCAGAATAACAAAAAGATCACTTCCAGGCAGGAGGTTCTTTATTTTTTTCAGATTTCTCTATTTAAAGTGTAAAGATTTTCTGTTGGAATAATTATACAGCTGATGCAGACATGTGCTATCCTATAAAACTTGTGCTTATGGACATATGCTGTTGTTGATCTCTCCCCACAGTAATTTTTTTGGTGTGATATCACCCAAACTTGAGAGAGAAAAGGGTCTGGAAGACAACAAAGGAGGCAGACCAGGAATCTTTTTGCAAACACGGTGTTGGTGAGTGCAGTGGGAACCCCACAGAGCAGAGTTCTTGGCTTTACACCTGTCCCAGCTCCAGGCAGACTTTCAGCCATAACTTGTACCATCCTATAAAGCAATACTGATGAGCTTCAAGACTTCAACCTGCAGAAACCAGGCTTCTTCCGTGGCAGAATTTAGTAACCTACATCTTTCCTGCAGATATTCAAGCACAGAGTAATTGAAGGGAGGTAAAAGGTTTCCTCTTTTCTTTCTTCCTTTGCAGTAACACCCTCTAGTAGGGCGTATTGTGCCTGTCCTGTCATGGGGATGAAAAGGAGGCTGTGCATGCTGCAGCTCCCCAAGACCATCGTGGTTCACTGAATGCTTATGATTTACCCTCTGCAGCTCTGATTCTGGTGTGAGAGGTGTATGTGGATCCAGCTCTCCCTAAGGTTAGAGCCTCACAGCGGGTGCTTCGTCCAGACCACCGAGAAAGCACCCATGTGGGGATGATGCCCGTAAGTAATTTGTCACAAGATAGATCCCAGTGACCTAGGAACTCAGGACTACAAGGGGTTACTTTTTTCCTCATTTTCTTCCCCAGGTGAAATTTTGCTTGACGGAATCCAGGCTGCACTGAAGGCAGGGCTCTGAAATGTGCAGTAAGTTATTTTTGCCCTGGCAGTGCTCTCCAGACATAGCAACAGTATTTGGAGACAAAGAGCGTGAAGCAGTAAAATATGCCAGATTTGAGTATTTGACCAAGATACTAATAAAGCTGGCAGTATTGGCAGGATATGTGCCAGTGAACTCACATGGCAAATGTGTGCAGATTCCTCTTTTTATATGGAAATCACCTCTTTTTCTTTTCCATGAAACAGAGGGAGAAGTCGTCGGCCTTTCCAAACCACTAACATTTGGATTTATGAGGATGCCATCCATATTTTTGTGTGGGGAGGACTGCCATCCCAAGTTTTGCCACTGCTAAAATTAACTGACATCTTAGGCCACGTAAGCTGCTTATTCCCAAATGTCTAGTCACTAGGGACATTTACAGCAAAAAGAATGTTAATGGGATGTTTCTGAGAATAGGCATTAAGTATGGAAAACACTGGAGCAAAGAAATGCATATTTGAAACTCATCTGAGTACCTTAGGCACCAGCCAGAGCATTCTGTGATGGGAAGCTGGTGAGATGCTCAGTTGTACAGAGGGAGTCGGGAGACTCAGTCATTTCCTCATCCTGAACACTTTGTATTAGCTTCCATTCCCAGCACAAGGAGCACTTATTCCTTAGCTTTTCAGCAAAGAGATTATTGTCTCAGCTGTCCCATCAGCCCATCTGTAACAGAACCTTATGGCCGTGGTCATCTCGTTCCTATTCCAGAAAGAAAATTACTTTTTCCTACCTAAAACAAGAATTAAATAAGGGAAATACTGCATGAGAACAACTCTTTTGTGTTCCGTAAGTACAGTCTGGGACTTATCAGCCACTAACTTGGTTTGCTGAGACTCGAATCAGGTGAGAAAGAAGGAAAATGTAAGCTGTGCTTAAGATTAGTATTTTATATGTTTTTACATTACAGGCTGACTATAAAAGCTAGTCAGCCAAGACTGGCTAGTCATGTGAAAGGAAGTCATTTGCCTATGAAGCTTCACTGCTGTGTGCAAACTATTTTAAAAGGGACTGTGGAAATCTGGGATCCCTTCTGCACACACCCAGATCACTGAAATAGATTTGCATGATAGTTCCTCTACTGTGTGAAATGTGTATTGGATTTGAGATCTGGCAGCTCCTTTTCTCCTCTGAACTCCAAAACACACCTGGGCCATTCACCTCTCTTCCTTACAATGCTCATCCATCCTTAGAAATGAAGAAAACCAGAAATCTCTAACAAAAACCCACCCAAAATCTCACCCTCTTCGACGTTTGTAGAATAGATCACAAGTAGATTATCAGTTTCTTGGCATTTCCCCTTGCCTACCCCCTTCCCCTATCCCCAGTTTACCTTAATCAAAGCTAATACATTCCAGAACTCAACTACGTTGATACAGGAACCACTTTGTGTTTCTGAGAAGCACATTTTCTAGGTAACCTGGAATGCAAAAAGCCTGAGGAGGTCTGCAGAAATACGTTCGGATGTCCTGATGAGGCAATTCCCTGGGGAGCACAGGCAGGTCTCTCTAATTAGGGGAGCTCGACTTAAACGGCAGCTGGCCAACTGCAACCCCAATTACTGGAACCACTTATGGAAACCTCAGGAGACATGATCAGGTTTTCAACAGCAGATGATTTGGGGTAAGTACTGGATATTCAGCATTGCATATTGGGACTTTTTTGGGTTTGACTGTCATGGCTTAAATTTAAATCTACTGTTAGTGCAATGAAGTTTTTTCTCATAAAAATGTAAAGAGGTGAATTCTTCTCAGCTTCACTCCTTCAGCTTTTACCTTCTTCCATCTAAAAGCCTCTTCCTGTGAGCAACAAATACAGAAAGGTATTGTCTTAATGAACTGACTGCCAAGTCCTTAGCAAACCTGGCCTTTCGGAAGCCACATTTTATAGCAGAGATGGACTGCAATTCCACCCATAAACTCCGTAATTAACTGGGATACAGTGCTGATTTCATGATGTTTCTGCCTAGACGTGAACACTGCTAGAAGGTTCCAAGGGAGGCAGGAGCTGTAAACGTTGCTCCAGAAATAAACCATGATGCACTTCCAACTCCCCCTCTCATAAAATCCCTTCTTGCTGCACTTAGCGGGATCCTTGGCAGAATTTGTCACCTTGTCCTCCTCTGGGTAAGGCGAGGCCTCTGAAATGTTTGGTCTGTTGCCTCAATTAAATAGCATGGGCTCAGAAGCGGAAGGGCAAAAATAAATCGAGAAATTATCTTTGGTGAACCAACAAGTTTATGTGCCTGCATGACACATGGTCCCAGGAACAGGGTTTGTGGAAGAGTTTTGTGGTTGTGTTCCAAGCAGCAGCCCAACCAACATGTGCTGCGTTCAGTGGCAGTGATTACAGCAAGGAAGGCAGTGAATCTCTGGAGAGTCGCCACCTCTCCTGAGGAGTGATGGTGGAATGACACCAGTTAGGTGCCACAAATGTCATTCTTTTCCAGTTGTTCCCAAAGTTATTTGCCGTGTTTTCTACGCTACATAAAGGGAACTGGTTTTTTCTGTCTGATTCTAACATACCTTTCCTTACTATATTAATTTATCTTTCCACAGATGCTATTTTATTCATTTTTACATTCTGCCATTTCTTCCTGGTATAGATTTGCTGTCTAGCTGTCTTAACTAAGGCCCAACCTCCACATTACTGATCTCAGCAGTGTTTATGACATTATGACAATTTTATGCATACACATTTTCACGTGGTTTACTTCTCTTCCTTGTCAGCAATTATGAGCTGTCACTAAAAGCGTGAGAAATGGTTACTCTGTTGTTAGAATTTTAAACAGACAGATAATCTAAAGGGAATAAGGGGAAGGGAGGAACATAAAGACTCACAAAAGCAGTGCAGAAGAGGAGAACTGGGAAAAGGATGAATTAGTGGAAGAATATAAAGAACAGGAAAATGTAGTTCCCAGTCTCATAATTTCAGTTTATTCCCAGGTATAGGGAGCCTGTGACAGTTTTCTAGTCACAGTTTAAACAGCTGTATTTGGGAAAGGGGAAGGAAATGCCCTGTAAAAGCTGGCAGAATTTTCAATATATAGTCAGTTAGATCATAACATTCTCAAAATCAGCTATGACCATGCCATATGGATTGACATGCATGTATGTTTGTGGTACCTCAGCCATATATATCAGCTTTCTGAACAGTACCTGTTGCACCTTGTCACTATGTCCCATAATGACACAAATCACTGTTACGCTGTGGTATTTCTAATTCTTGTTTGCTCACCTAGAAAACTGAAAAGCCATAAATATAGTGGTACAATATTGCCTATCACAGCCTGCATCAGGATTTCAAAATTGTTGCCCAGTCAGCTGACAACACTTCTCTGTTCTACCACAGCCTGTGAAGAAAGCAGTCCTTCCATCCTGAGATGGGTGGGGAGCATCAGTGTTCAGTAGATTCCTATTTCCCTCCATGGCCTACAGAATCAATACAGTGAATTAGTTTAGTCTAAACCTAATTTTCAGGCAGACACAGTTACTTTAGGTAAAAGGAATGCTCCTCTCCCAAGGTGTGAAATAGAGCATGAAGAGCTGAGCAAGCACCAGGAAGGACTTCCCAGACCCAGCAGCAGGCTCAGGATGCAGCCAGTGTGTCCAAGCTCTGGCATGGCCAGTCAGAAGAGAGATTATTCATGGATGTGACAGAGGGGTTGCTGAGTACCATGTCCAGCAAGGAATGAATGGGATTGAAACGGTTGATGGATATCATCACAGCAGTAGCATCTGCCAGCAAAGGATTTATGGCAGCAGCTCTAATTGTTTTTACTGAGAGGGGGAAATCTTTCTGGTAAAAAGGCTTATAAGTTGATTGCTTGATTCGGGTTGTTATCAGAATTTATTTGCCATAGTAAGCAAATTCTGGGCAAAGACGGGATAAAGAAACTCCTCTTAAGAAAGCTGAGAAGAAGAGTCAAGAGCAATGAGGCCTGTCATCTCTGTCACATAGTTATGCCTCCTGAAGCCTCTTTTCTGCCAATGAGTTGGTTATTCTCTGCTACAGAAGCTTGTTCACTGAGACCATTCTCTGGGTTCTCACAGGATTTTGTGGAGAGCAGGAAGAAACACATAGTTCTATGTTTATTGCATAGTAGAGAAGGTAATGGAAATGTTTGGTGTGATGTAAAACTAGATTCTGACAGAGTGGTGGGCTTTTTTTCCTCCTTGTAGTGCTCAGACCATTTCCATGTCATCAGCTGGGGGAAAACATTACAACCATAACTATAAACAGACGTGAATTCTCTAGCATCCAAATGTATCCATGTATTGGTCTAAAAATGCTACATCCTAGGGCTGAGCCTGGGCATGATTTTGTTTCTGCTAGGGAATATGCATTGAGCATCCTAACATCCAGGGATATCAGGGAGAGACTCAACACCAGCTCTTTAGAGAGTTGCCTGGAAAGGAAGGTTATTGTTGTGGAGGATTAAAAGGAAATTAGGAAAGATAATACGCTGATGTGTCTTGAGAATACTCCAGACAATTATAAGCACGAACATGTCAAAGCAAATTCCCGTGCTCTCTCCCTCCAAGGAATACATTGTAAAAGCAGACATTCGTCTCGATATTTGTCTCGTATAGAAGTGAAGGTGGAAAAAGCTACAGAAAAGTGGTGGAAAAAGCTACAGAAAAGTAGTGGAAAAAACTGGTTATACAGTTAGATAAAAGAGTACAAGGATATCATCTAAAAAGAGGAAAAGGAGGTTTTGCCTGATCCCAAGATATATTGCATACCTCCACATAAGCAGATTGCTACCAGAGGTAAGTCATAAATACCATTGCTAAGTAAGTGTGAAATGGAGTCATGGGATATTACTAGTCTATGACATTCTTGGATAAAAAATATAAGGAAATCAAAATAGAAAAATGAGAAAGGAGGTAAAGAAATTCTTATTTTTGCTTTCACATGCGGGTTGAATCAGCCTACCATGTAATTCTGCATCAGAAGGAAACTCTATAAGCTAACAGCCCCCTCCATCTTTCATAATCATCTGATCAAATAAGGCACTGCCTAATAGAAAGAAGATTGCAAGAAATTTTAATAACATCAGGTTATTGAAGCAGTGAAATACAGGAACATGACAGACCTCTCCTTGCAGGATGTTCAATTACTTTTCCATTATTGCTGACTCATGAAGGGGGGTCCGGGGCTTATCTTTCATAAGTAAAGGCACAGAGCCAGATCCCAACAGATATTGAGCCTCCACAGCATGTCAGCAGGACAGCCCTTTCTTTTAATCTTTAGTTTGTGTAGTATTTGCTAGGTGTCCTCCTCAAGCTTTTACTCTTTTTCTTTTTCCAGAGAAGTCTGAAGAGTGGTCTTTTAGCTTTTGTTATGGTTTACCAATTTTCCATCACAAGCTGGAAGAAGCAATTGCTGGCCCAGGAGGCCAGAACAGAGATGCTACCTCAGCAGATGAAGATGGATCTTGAGGCTGAGAGTATAAATGTTTGGCACAGACCTGGGTTTTCTTCAGCCATGAAGAGAGGGGGAATAAGTTTCTGCCTCTGCCACAGCCCTTCAGAACAAGTAGGTGGAAGTATTCAGGTAGCACATCCAGGCTGATGCTAAATGGGTTACAGTAACAGTGTCTAAAAAGCCAATGATTAAAAACTCAAGTCTGAAATATTATGTATCAGGAAATGATGGAGATCCGTCTAGACCTTGATTGTGGTGTGTGAAAGTGTAATCCATCTTTTAAGTTGGGCAGCTGGTTGACTGATCCGTGGATCAAAGCAGTCTGGATTGTGTAAACAAATATCTTCCTCATTTATATGCTGTTCATACGCTTTGAACAGAACATGGCTATTTCTTAATTTTTCAGGTAAGGATTTAAAATGGCAATATGACCACTTTTATCACTTCTGACCTCTCCTGCCAGTTCTATAGATTTTTTATTTATTAGTTGTTACAGCCCACCTCTGAGGCAGGGTAATAGACATTCTTGTTAATAAATCCCTTATGGTGGATTAGAGTGAAACGACAGTGAATGACCTGTGTACATATGAGCCAGGTTTATTTTAAAACAATTAGGTTGCCGCAGGAACCTGACACCTCCCTTGCAGAGGGATTTTACACCGTCTGAAGCAACATTGTGGAAATGAGTTAGGAGGAATTTTGAGGGTCTTCGATGGTTTGTGGCCCCTTCTAATGACACAACTTCTGCTTGGCCCTGCTTTTCCTCATGCCATTTATGCCTTACTGGAAGGGAGGAAACCTGGCTTCCATGTGAACACCCAGCACCTCCCACGGCGGGGAGTTTTACACTGTCAGATGGGGTTGTGCCTTACTGGGAGGGAGGAAATCGACCTGATAAAAAGCATTACCCCACCTCCAAAGGATCCGCTTCTTACCTGGCTTTTCCCTTATCTGGCAGGAAAACACTTTAGGGTATCAGTCCTGGGTTATCAGGGAGAAATTTATCGCAAGGCTCAACCAGTTTATGTAAACAAAGTTCAGTCTATCACATTACTTCAGTGTGATTTAACATCCAGGGCATAATCAAAAGGCAAATCTAAGTATATGTTTTTTCATTCCAACAAAACACTTAGACAGGAGGTAGAAGGTTATTTTGCATTCATACGCCTTTTCTCTCTCTCTAAGTGAATGAACTGCTACCACTATACAAATGATATACACTATAAGCTATATACACTATAAAAATGATAATTTTTGCCGAACCATAGGCTTTCAAAGAAGTGAAATGGTTGGAGTGCAGTTCATTAGCACTGAAATCCCAGTGATCTGTAAAACACTGAAGCCTAAGAGGACCAAGATTTTAGCTAGAAGATATGAAAAAATGTTCCATTTTCCAGAGTTAGCCAAGCCTGCTGGTGACCTAAAGCTGTGTAATAGTTTACAGGAAGAGCTTGGACCAAGGAGGTCATGGTTTCTACTTTTCTAGTGTCCTGGTTTATGACTCTGTCATGTTTTGTGCATATTTTTTATTCTCATCCTTCGGCCATGCTTCTTTCCATCTGTCTTTTTCTGTGGCCTCTCTCATCTCTATTTATGTCATAGTCAAAGCAGTCCTGCAAATATAGGAAGGAAATTATCATTGTTCATTTACAGTCAGGTAAGCCCTAAAACGTGTCAGACCAGGTCCTGATTGGCTCCATCCCCAGTTCTTCCCCTCTAGCCTCAGCCTGATTTTCACAATAAACAGAAAAGTGAAGTTGTCTGTCTTTGCACCCCAAGTATTTTCACCCGGTGAGAAACAAGATGTAATCAAGAGCCAGACAAGTTCATATAACATATTCCATAGGAACATGCACATCTTTAGGTGCAAAGGAAGGCACAGATCTGTGCAAAAGATGATAAACCCCAGCCATGGAAAAAAAACCTACAGCTTTAAAACATGTTTTAAAATAATGATAATGTAGGAAATCAAAATGGGATTGATATCAAGAACCCAGTCACACAAGGCTCGTGTTTTAAACAGTTTTCTGTATGCCATCTCACAATGTCAGAAGCTTAATTAAATTTGGCTTTAAATTCTTCCAGCCTAAAAAAATAAATAAGTGATGGAATTGAACTGGCATGCCAGTGATTTAGAAGTAGCTTGTACACAGTCAAGAGCAAGGAGCTCACTGTTAAATTCAGTACCAAATCGGAGGGCTTACATTGTTTTGAAGCCCAAGGAAGAGAACAAAATCATCCCCATTTTTTGGAAAAGCCTGTTCTATGAATTTATCTAATTACCTTCTCATATGGTCTCAGAATGCATGAAAATTTGTTCAGTGAGTTCTTATCACTTGCATGAGCTGCCTCAGAATTGCTGTATAAAAGATACTGCCTGCTTACCAGTAAAAACTGTGACTCCTCAAGGGAAAGTAAAATCTACCCCTCATAAGATACTAGATAAAATATTGCCTCCAATGAAGTCTGTAGCAAAATGCCTGATTAGTTTAGTGCAAACAAGTTTTCATCCATGTGTGTTTCTTGTTATTATGGGAACCTTCCAAGAAATAATGGAAACTCATGGAATTTTTGTGTCAGAGAATTGTCTTCTTAAAAATTAATGCTGAGGCTACTTCCAACTTTTGTGCTTGATCAAAAAATATAAATTAAAGGTATAGTCAGGTGTGTAGGGTGAATAGGCTTGATCTGACGTCTCTGCAAAAGGTTGAAAAACAGTGTGACATTTACATTTTTCTGTGTTCTAAATCCGAAAATGAATGAATGTATTTGGACACTTTTTAGCTGCAGCTGCAATGGCTTTTCTGGAACAGAAATATTGCTGGGACATTGCTCTTTTTATCTTTCTGATTTCTACTCATTAAAACCAAAATATAGGCAAGAAAAGAATTGATTAAGCAAACCAACATTTCCAGGTGATGGCAAATATTGACTTCTGGAGATTAATTTCTCCCCATCTCAGCATAGGCGCTTATCATATCAATTGCCGTGTCTTCAGTGCTTAGAGGTAATGAGATTAAACTATTTTCCTCACCTCAGTATGCCTTAAAATCCTAATTGATCACTGGAGGCAGGATTCAAAGCCTAACAGTGCTGGAATGGGGAATACAGAGACATCTGAGTAACATGCTGGAAGGTGGAGAGCTTCAGGTGTTTATAATTTTGTCTTATAATATCATAATCATCAGGGGTCAGTGGTCCTTCATGTGTACAGAATGCAGCACAGCAAATGTGCATTGCACATGTGATCGTGAACAGGTTCCTGCTCCTCAGAGACTGTTAGAGCAGCCTGTGGGTGCTCTGTTTTGGCAAAACTGTAAAAGGAAAGATGCATTCAGTTCTCTATCAGTTTGGATGCATTATAGAGCTGTCTTTCACCAAGTGTTTTTTCCTCCAACACTTAAACTTCCAAGATTGCCTGACCATGCATTGACTTATGCTTCTGTTCCCCTTTATTTTAAATGCAAGCTTTCTTATGCAGCTTCTCTATTCTACCTGTAAATGTGTGAGCTGCTATTTTTAACATGGCCACTCCAGATTCTTTTTGCTGATCATTGGTAAACCTGTTTCATTATTTGTCGATTCCAGACATTAAATTTTCGATGCTACTGCATCAACTCTAAGAGAACCTTCTCCTGTAGAACTAAGGAAACACAATAAAACTGCAATGACTGATTCTCTTAGATTTGATCTTTTAGTTTAATTCGGTAAAAGCTTGACTAGATATTTAATTTTGATTTCACTTCTTTCCCTGAGTTATTTAACAGTATTCTCTTTGCTACATCCAGTGAAGCTGATAAGAATGCCTACATCCTGATTCAACTGAGGATATAAAAGGAGCCTCTTGGTGTCTAATTATAGCAAGTAAGAAAGAGGGCTGAGGCCAGAACTGATTTATGGACCAGTGCATCATGTACTCCACCTACTGTAATTCACTTGTTTTCTAAATGGCAGCCTATGGAGGTAAAAAATCTACAGTACTTTTCCATATTTTCTTTTCTTTCCAACAAAACACTTAGCCAGGAGATAGAAGGTTATTTTTCATTAATATGCCTTTTCTCATTTTAGGAGAAAAGGGAACCTTCTGAGAGCAGTATAAGGGTAATCCTCATTAAGACATTATTAACAAGGCATATTATTAGAACTGTTAAAGCCATTGCCCTTGATTATAAATGAGTAGATTGGTTAATGAGAACAGTAGTTAATTGGGAGTATTATTACCAAACAGGGAAATTATATGAAAGTTAAATACATCACAGTGATTCTTCTACACAATTAAACATCTATGAGGAAAGAGATTAAGGAGGAGAGTATGAGAAAGTAGCAGTCATAAAGTAGAAGTATGTTTTTAAAAGTGTATTGCAGAAGTCTATTAAAACTGAATAAAAGGCAATGGCGCGTATTTACTCTGCTGAAACTCATCTGAAGCTACGTCTTGCAAGACAGAAAATCTCAAACTCCATCAGTGTGCTGAAAGGTTGTGTAATCATAGGGCCATCTGGTAGGGATAAGATTTGCCACCCTGCATTTGCCTTAAGATCCAGGCATCACATCTGTCCTTCCTCAAGCTTCTCCTTTCATGGGTTTTATCTACTGTGACAACCAGGATTGTTCTGAGCAGCTCTCTGCTATAAGGGTTAGATTTTGCCTGTCTTTTGCAGTCTTAACTGTACTTCCTTTTCCAGTTAGCACTGACAGAAATTACGTCTTTCTGCCAATAATCTGTTGTGAGGGAAAACAATGCACATACGTGTTTTATCCAGGGACCTCAGGCAGGGCTGCCTAGAACTGGTGGACCAGGGCCATGTCCAGACAGCTTCTGAATAGTCCCAAGGATGGAGAATCCGTCATCTCCCAGGACAAGATGTTGCAGTGCTTCATCACTCTCAGTGATGTAGAAATGGACAAAAGTGATTCCTTATGTTTTGATAGAACCTCGTGTGTTTTTATCTGTGCCTGTCACCTCTTGTCCTGTCACTGGGCACCACTGAAAGAAACCTGTCTGCCTCTTTTTTTCATTCTCCCTGCAGGTATTTGTACACATTAATGAGATGCTCTTTGATCCCCCCTGAGCCTTCTCTTCTCTAGGTTAAACAGCCTTCCACCCCAACCGTTCTGTGATTCTGTGATTTCTTTTAGGCAGCTGAAATTCACCCTGAGTTAGTTGTGGTTGGTAACCCAATACTCATATCTGGCTTTGGAGCAGAAAAAAGTACTGTGGGGAAGGAAATTGCCTTACCAATTCTGCCTTGAAACCACAGACATGGAGACGGGTGTCCATACCACCCAAAGCCCAGGGCCAGGCCCAGCTCAAGAGCAGGCGGAATCATCTTGAAAGGCCTGCAAGAAATACCAGTGTCACCCTTGGGGATGGCTTGCTTTGTCAGGTAAATCATGTGGACAAGGTGCTTGGAGTCTACCAAGGGCCAGTCCCTGTGGCTCTATAGTTATAGCCCTGCAAATAATATAAGTAAGCACGGATTCTGTACCTTTGCTGTCGTCTCCAGTCATGCCGCGCATTTGTAAGCTTGATCCACAAGGAAATCAGTTCAGCCTAGGGCTGTTAAAAGCAGTATGACTTTGGAGCTCCTTGCAGCTCCTTAGGTGCTATGAGACCGTGTGCCAATGCCTTTGACTTTAAGGGGATGCAGGGGACTGCTGGGCCAGTTTGTCAGCCAGCTGCCCTCAGCTCATGTGCAGGGAGGGCTAACCCTGGGCACGAAGGGATAGGAGAATACAGCGCTGGCAACACACTTCTCAACTTGTATAAGTCTCCATCTAAAGCAAGAAAGATGCACAATTCAAGGCCTTTGAAAGCCCCATTGGCAAATGCCTTGTTAGCAGCTCGTGGAACATTTAAGGAGTATGTATACACCAGAAGTGCTAGGTGTGACTCAGAGCTGGCCACTTGAGAGCACTGCTATAATTACTAATTGTCTGTGGGGTGAACAGCCTGGGGCACAGGCTGTCATTTACAGTGGCATGTGCAATGGACTGCTTAGTTTCCAGATGAAATTGTAACACAAACACAGATGGAGTGATAATGTCCCACCCACTCTAATTCTTCTTGAAATTCCTAATGAAGTATTTTCTCTTCCAGCTTTCCCCTTTATGAAAAAAAGTTGTTCTCTGGAGTGAGAACAATTGTTGGAGAGGGGAGGGAGGGGCTGTATGTCTTCCAGGTGGCACCTGCGGAGTGTCTAGGTTTTTGCTGTACATTGGCAAACCTTACACTCAACCTATGAAGGACTGAAGCTTTCTTCAACTTGAGACCTGCTTTGGAAACCTGAGGGCATGGAGGCATGGCAGGAGTGGGTGAAGAGGGAAGGGTGTTAGATCCATACTGAACAGTGCTTTCCATTCAGTTGCCAAAAGTAAATCCACAGCATGCTGCCAATTTCCTGTCATTTGTTTGATGGTGGTGGCATACTGTGGAGCACCAAGCTGAGCATCCCATAGATCTCCTGCATAAAAAATGTGTGGGAAGTCAATGATACATGTCTTGTAACAAAACAACGCATAAGGGCTGTGCATCACTGAAGTCTTTTTCTATCTCTTCATTTTTTAGTGTTACCCTGAAGAAGAGCTTGAGTTTGTCATCCTAAAGCTACGAAACAATTTGGTTCTTATGTGAGATAGTAAAAACATCCTGCTAAAAACACAGTGTGGTGGAAAAATTACATATCAGATCATAGCTCTGTGAAAAGAATAATGTGGATTATCCACAGATAAACTCCAAGGAATACTGTTTAGCTGGGGCACCTCTTCTCTGATCTCATCTATCAGAGATTGTGATAAGTGGCCTGGTGATAAGTGTTTCATTTCATATCTCACTTTAAAAAAACAGTCAATCAACATTTGCTCTTCCATTTTCCCACATTGCCATGAGTTAATGGAATGTTCTTTGTCTTACTTGATGTAAGAACACAAATCCTAGACCTGCTGTTCTCCTCCTAATCTCTCAGGGTCATCACAAGAGCTGGTCATGGTTCCGCTCTGCTAAGGCGAAGGCCCAAGAGGGCTACTGCATTTCCTTCTAATCCTTCATAACCATTTCCTTTTTAGCTTAAACAGCTCTCAGCTTTTCAACAGTTTTTAGCCCTTTGTTCCTCAGTTGCTTTAGCTATATCTAGGCTATTTTAAGGAGAGAGAATGAACTTATCTTTAGGTGTCTATTCTGCTGAGGGAAGGTTAATATATTAACATGAAGTAAAAACCTGACAGTTTTGGCCAGGCACATTCATGGTCTTTTTCCACTGCAGTGTTTAAATGCCTCACAACTACCTGGGAATTTATTCTTACTGTGCTAAAGTCAGCATCATAAATCATTGTAGCTAACCTTCTGTCCCCATAAAAACATGCAAAAATACTAATTAAATTTTCCCAGATCATGTCTCTTAAGTTTAAAATCAAACAGAGAAGTTGTCTCAAGTCTGAGTCATCAGCCAATACTTCAATATGACACCTTTCTCCCAGTTCTCCCAGTGGTTTGTCTGGTGGGGCTCTGCTTTTTCCCAAACAGGGTATGCACACTGAAAGGCTTGGCATGACCCTTCTATGCTGAGTCCCTTCTGAAACTTATCTTGGAGTGACATATAAACTTAAGACTTTTTCTGGATGTTTTGGGCACCTTCAAACAACCAGCATCCAAGCCATGCACACAGGGAAACCCATCCCAGATTTCCTGAGAAGTGAAATAGGATCTTGACTCCAGAGCTTCTAGAAATAGACAGCATGTTAGCCGAGAAGAAATATTCTGCATAAAATTCACTCTCAATCAAGCTACACCAGGAACAAGACAGACAAAATCAAACTTCTTCCCGAGGTAAATTACAGATATTAGCTAAAAGCTAGCTGCAGGCTTACATAATTGAAGCTAATAAGCTAATTGCAACAAAGCCTGGACTCCAGCCAGGATATAAAGTCATGTTGCAACATGAGTAGATGATCTCCTGGCATTAATGGGTACAGAGTGATCTCTTTCCTCAGAGCCCCTGTTGATATCTTACGTGTGTCACCACGAGATACTGCTCTCTCACTCAGGGGTGCTAAAATGTGCTCTTGTAATGACAGCTCGTTATGGGTGGGAGCTGCCCATTGAGTTGCAGCAGGAGGTTATCCCTCCATCCTTAGACTTCTTTTAGGACTATTTTCTTTGTTTTCTTTGAAGGTAACAACGGGCCACACTTCAAATTGGTGAGCCAGTACAGACCATGAGCCAGCAGGTACAGGGCCATGATGTTGTCCCAAGGCCTGCATGAGATCAATCCGCGAAGAAAGACCAAGGAATCAAAAGGACCCTGAAAGAGACAGGGAAAATCTGGTAGGCATCTGCACCAAGCTGGCCAGCATGGCAATCCCTTGTTGGACATTGAATTTCATGAAACATAATTAATGAACAATGTTTTATAACGTCTCAATTTGTCCCAAAGTCTCTACTCCTTCTTGAAGAATGGTGACCTATCTGTAGTTAATCACTTCTGAAATGGCTGTTTGACATCCTGGAGCACTGAGTGGAGCAAGTAAATCCTCGTAGTAGAGACCACTGCTTGGCACATCCTCAGTGCCAAGGCTCCCATGGCACATCCAACTAGNGTGGTCAATTCACCTATAACACCATGGCACATCCAACCACTGCTTCACTCTCAGCAAGGAACTCCAAGTAAAGTCAGGATGTGGGTTCATGGCTACGTGAAGACTCAAATCTGCTTGACTGGGCTCTTCTGATAACTTTGACTACCTGAATACATTTCCTTTCCTTGACCTGTATTTGCTGATATCACTTCTCTCAACTGAAGTAGAAGTGCTAAGATGTGTAGTGTGTTCAAACTCCACAGGTACTTTTGTGTGTATACAAATTGTTTTTCCAGGTGCCTCTGCAGGTGGATTAAACTTGGCAGGGCTACAGATAGCAGGGTCTCTACTGGAGAGTCTGTGTTCACAGAGAAGGAAAGTGGATGACAAGATCTGTAAGGAGCAGAGAGCAGCTCTGAGGCAAGTATGTGTGTGCAGAACATGCCTTGGTGTTCTATGTACCCTGATACCCTAAAAAATGGCATATGAGGCTGAGAGATCAGTGGTGCTTTTCCACTGGAATTGCTGCCGTGCTCAGCTCTCATCTCACTGAGCCATCCTGCCTGGGCAGCTGCAGAAGCCCTTCCCCCAAGGGAAACATCAAGGGAAGTATGGAAATTTTATTGCAAATGAAGCTGTGAGTTCACAGATTTGGTCTAAGAGTTGTTAATGGTTTTGGCTATAAGGTCATAATTCCATAATAATAAAATTATGGTTTTTTAGTTCTAATTAATTTTAGATAATGTAATATACTTAATAATTAATGATTAATTTGTGTCTGTTATGTGTAGTATATGTATAAATAGATAAAATAATTTATATCTTTATATGGAAAAGTACAGAATAAAATGTAACCATTTTTCATTAGGTAATTTAATTCTGGACTATGCATGAGGCAGTGGAGGTCTGGCCCTGCAAGCCGAAGTCATGCCTGATTGCATCTCTTGCCTTAAGATAGTAAACTTTTCCCATTCAAAACAATAAGCATTGTAAACACTCTTCTGTTCCAAATCAAGGTCAATCATAAGATTACAGAAGGCAGTATTTTTCAATAAAATATCCATGTCTAGAATGAAACTATGATTTTTTTTTAAAAAAAGGCATCAAGTCACAGAAAGCAATAAAGAAAAAACCCCATGAAATTGAAAAAATGGTCCCTCTTCTGAAGTGTGTAAGAGGAATGCCTAAGCACAGTACATATCCCTGTATTCTGCTCAGAAAGCTGGTGGAAAAGATGACGGAGTTTTTGGAGTACCAGCAAGTACTGTGTTAGTATATTAGAATTACATGCAAATGGAAATACGGGACACACATCCATTCTAGATCAGTTTATGTGGTTTTGTTTCCCATTTCAGTCTCACACTCAGTTTTCTTTGTTGATGAAGTAATCACCAGTATGTCTCAGCGAAAATCAAAAGATGACTCTGGTGCTCTGTTATGACGGTTTTGTCTGTAAGTTAGTTAGTTAGCTACTTAGCTTAACCCAGGGTGAAAACTGTGAGGTAGCTGTATGTCTGAGGTGGACATCCATTCCTAATGATTCCTCTAAAATGAATTGCTGAAGTACATGTATCCAGATAATTCCCTGGTGGAACCACCCTGGGCTAAAAACACCCATTTATGTAGGGGAAATTTTTTAGAGGTGCAAAATTGTTCTAAATTTACTCCTACAGTAAGCAGCAATACTGCTTAGCATGAGGTTTGTCCACAGGAGCTCTGTAACATTTCCCATTAGCAGCTATCTGCTCACTCCAGCAGAGCAGCTATTTGATGCTGAGGCTGCTGTGACAGCTACTTGAACATATAAATAGAATCATGCTTCATAAATGTGACAGTACCACATGGCTGAATGCATGGAAGTGCTGAAGTGGGAAAAATTTCTCTTACCCCATAATTATGTGTGTGTTAGTATTACATTTAGTGAAGTGGTAGGCCTGGTTAGACCCAAGAATGAAGCATTTTTGACAAGCTTGGATTTAAATTATAGCTGTGATGAAACTATTAAATTCAGGTTTGATGTAGATGGGTACCAGCACTCTATCTGTGCACATAGCCAATGCATTTTGTCTTCAGCTCTGTGGCTGATCCATTCAGTCTCCTGGTGATCTCTGAGTAGATGTGGCAATGGACTGGCTTGAGACAATAAGGCAATAGATTGATCTCTGTGCTGTTTCATGGCACAGCAATGGACTATCAACTGTCAAGGTGGAAATTTCAGATGGTTGCCTGTTGTGCCTAGACCAGTTAGGGACTATTTGTGTACTTCAAAGTGTTGGTGAAGTCCCTGGGTGGAGGAGTCCTGGGCGGTTCCAGTGATACTGTTAGCTCCTGTGACAGGTGAGGCAACTGGCCAAACACCACATGGAAAAATTTAAATAGTCTGCAAAATGCAGGTGCAGAAATGTCTTTGGACATGTTCTAGACTTCACTAGTCAGCAAGGTTTAACTACCCAAGCAACCTGAACTAATTAAGGGCAGGATCAGGAGCAGCAGGAGGTTGGATTAGATGACCTTCATAGGTCCCTTCCAACCTAAATAATGGTCTAGTTCTATGGTTATAGGTAGGACACTCTGTACATAGTAGGAAAGCTAGAAGAAGTTCTGTGTGTAGTTTCAAGATAATAAATAAAAATAGATCACTGATGTACCATAGTCATCATGTAGGACCACAGAGCAGCTGGACTGTAAGAAATCATCAGAACAAATTGTGGTATCCCATCTTGATCCTGTAGAAGCTGCTCTTGCAAGAATACTTGCAATGGAGACTCCCATCCAGACAGCAACTGACCATCCTGTTTGAGAGACTTGATTCCCCACATGACCAAAAATGTTTATGCAAAATATCTCAGTGAGTAGATGGGATGTTGTGGGTTCTGAGAAGCATTCAAGGTTCTCACTGTGTGATCAGGAATTAAAGAGTTGAGCAAGAACTGCTCTGTTCCAAGTGGTTTTCTTGAGGGTTATCTTCTTTCCCACCAATATGGCATGTTGAATGTAATCTTTGCAAAGAACAGCACTGGTGGATTTTCTTTGAGATACAGGGGAAAAAATGTTGTCGGTCAAAATAACACAACAAAAAACCCAACTGAAACTCAATGGTAAATTGTGTGAATTTGTGACATTGTTGTATAGCAATAGAAAAGATTAGAATAGAAACTCATCTGCAGGTCCTGTTTTCTTCACTTAAAAGCAATTATTCAGATGACATAAATACTTAAAAGGGTTTTTTTTCCCTTTCTGTTTTACTTCTCCTTGTGTTCTCCAGTCCAGATACCACAGTATGCTATGTCTCTATGCTATGATGAAGACTGCAGTTAGTATTTCTGTGTGCAAGAAGATACATCCCAAGAGACCAGCAGCAGAATTTATTTTCCATCATACACACAGACACGTATATGACAATGAAATATTTCACAATGTTCCAAATATTTCCTCCTAAAAAAGACTGATGCCACATTCCTGCAATATAGTATTATATTCTGTAGGTGTTGTGGACAGATTATGCCAATCAAACACTGGAGGCAAGAATATTTTTATGTCATTCCTGCAAAGTCTATCTCATTCCAGAGATAATAGCAAGAACACTTTTTCTTGAAATCCTAATAAATGTACCACTTTCTAGATAGGGCTTGGACTCACGCTGTCTTGAAAAAGTGATTGGCTTCGATTTTTTGAAACGCTATGCATGGCATAAACAGTGCAAAGTATCCTTTCCCATTTGTAAGATATTATAATTAACCTCTGGAAACTTTGATTTCTACTTAATCTTCTGCTTCATGCCTTCACTGATAGTGAAAATCATTATCAAATGCCATTTTGATGTGTTACCTCATGCAATGAATTACTGAAGTCAACTGAACAGCAACAAACAGAATGAAGGCTGGTGTGCTTGCAGACCTGTATAACTTCACTGATGCCAGTGCTATTAAATTTATCTGTGTTCAACTTGAATTGAACCCAGATCTTTATTTAGTTTGCTAGCAGGCAATTTACATTCTCAGAGTCTGTTCCAATGCCAGCTGAAGTCAATGACAGCCTGCACTGACTTCAAGGCGTTTTAGATGCGGCTCCGGTTCTTGGATGGGATGACATACAGGTAAAAGATTAATGCTTTAATTTTTTTTTGCAAAAATGATGGGTGCAAGACAGTAAAGCAGATTACTATGTAGCCAATGACTGTTTCACTGGATGGAGCTTTTCTTTCTGTGAAGCTGGAGCAGTCATATGTGGTAGTCAGGAGAGGTGGAGGGGGAGTTGGTCCTTTCGACCAGGTTTCATGATTACTCTTCCCCTTTTCATAGGATTTATTTTTTTACCTGATTCTGAAACTTTAAAAGTCTAATTTTAATTGACTGAAATTTACATTCACTAACAGTCTGGCCCAAAGGTTTTGGACCTTTCTCATAATCAATAAAACAGAGTATATTGACAAGACCCACAGCACTCCTTGTTAATTGCAGGCTGCTTTCCCTGATTTACAGTGCACAGCAGGCAATTGGTTGTACCAGCTCTCCAGGGTCCTGAACTTCTTATTCTACCACTTAAAACCACCTGGAACACATCAGTGATTCACTGGCTTCCAGCCTGCAGGTTCCTACCTTGCTGATGGTCTTAGATATGGGTGTGACAAAAGGACCCCTGCCTCTTCAGAAAATGCTCATGGCATTAAAGAAAAAGAAAAATAACATATTGTATATGATTTATCTGCAGCATTACTTCTTTCTCAGTCGTCATTTCGCTATGGCTTTGTGTTTCCTTTTTCCAGGTCCTAATCAATGCACCAAATCTGTAATCATCAAAAAGCAGGTCTGGACATATGGATTCGTATGATCGTCCTGACCCAAGATCATATTCTCACTTACCATGTACTTGCTGAACAAGAGGAGATCATATAAACACTCCATAATTCCACGTCATCCTTTGGCAAATATTCCAATTTGTCAGGTACGTGATACATAAAGAACCATTCTGTTTGGTGTTTGTTCTGAATCTGGCTCCCACCAGCTCCATTTGAATATTTGCAGTTCTTGTGGTAGACAACACTGCTCACAGTTGATTTCTAATTACCATCATCATACCAATCATAATTTTTCTGGATAATTTTTCCCAACTCAGAAGTCATAGCCTGCTCAGTTGCTTCTTGTATAGAAGATGTTTTCCATTTAAGATTATCCTTCCAGCTTTTCCTGGGATCTTTTGTAATTCTAATATAGGTTTTCTGGCACAGGCAGATGTAAACTGCATACTTTTCAAATTGTAGGCAAGCCATGGATTCATACAGTGGTATGAATTGTCTGTTGTACTCTCTATTTTTCTTACTAATGCCTGCAATTTTAACTTTTATTTTTCCCTGACTGCTACTGACCCATACACTGATGTATTCATGGAACAATCTCACTTCTGAATATTAGTGCTGGGCTCAGAGCCCATCATTTAAGATGTGGCATTAGAAGTACTTTTGTCCAGGGCTCCTTTTTGTTATCTGTACAGAAAGCTATCAACTGCTGTGATCTACACAGGCACTCGGCCTTGTAAGTTGTGCAAATGAACAGACAGTTCATTTATCAATATTCTGACCAGAACAGGCTCCTGCACACATCCCTCTGGTTTCTACCCACCATCACATTTGTTCAATCCTCTTCTCTTATTTTTTAATGTTTATTAGAAATGCTCAGGAAATTAAATGTGAGGAAATCTACCGAAGCTGCTTTAGAAGCATGGATACACCATAGCAGACAGTTCACCTTATTCAACTCCTTCCTGACTTCTTCAAATAACTCCACCAAGCCTGCAAGGTAAGGCATAGTCTTAAAGAAAAACACGTGGACTCTTTCCTAATTGATCATACTTTTCCAGGTGTCTGTTCTTTGTGATATTAGCATGCTATTGAAGCCAAGGACAGGCATCAGGATTCCATATTTGGATTTCCATGGTTCTCCCTGAAGCTGTTTTCTGTTCAGTTAGTATCATATCTGACATCTTCAGGTGTGTGAGGCAGGTTTAAGAACATTATCCACCACTTTCAGTAATCAAACTATTTCATTGGTGAGCTCTTTCAGGGCTATTGGCTGAACACCATCTTCATCCTGACCATTTGCTACTTTCTTCCATTTTCTCAAGGACAAAAAAAACCTTGTCAATTTTACAGTCAATTCAGTATCACACAGATTTTGTAATGAGGTTTCTCACAAAAAAGAGTCTGATCAGGGGAATTGTTTCTATTTTTTCTGGTTTGTGTATTGATGCTAAGGTGCTGTTCAGCTTCTTGGCTATTGCCTCACAGAAGCTGAACATTTTTTCATATCCTGATCATTCACAGACTCAAAAGACTGTTGGGTGAGCCTGTTTCCCTGCCATGCTTCAGGTTATATTTTGTCCTTTTGCCAAGAACTAGGAGAGCAAAGTGATAGGACTTAGATGTCCATGAGAAACAATGGATAATAGAAAACATTAAAAAAATAATCTGTGGTGTTTTGGCAATTCCTTGCTTCTTAAAAATGGAGCTACTCATGATCAAAGACCATTTGTACTTTCTGTCTCCTGCTCATTTTGCTTTCATTCCTCTCTTTGTCCAGCTGGATATTAATGAAATGTTTACCACCTAGTTTTCCTGCCAAACCTAAGATGACTGTCTGTGATTGTATGCCTTACCAAGCAGGTACTGTTCAGGGAGTAAAAAGAGATATACTAGCTAATCTTACACTGGGGGAAGTCTTGAGTCTAGATCCAGGGCCAGCTGCAGAATTCAAGTAGTTATCATCATAAATTGCTGAGAACAAATCATACCAGAGTGCATTTATGGAACAGTGATAGACTGCCAATGTGATACACTCTTTCAAAGACCATGGAAACATTGACTGCTTTCTTCTACGATTTTTCATGAGTAGGATTCAAATGTTTATTTACCAATTCAGAAAAACCTAATGTTCCTTTAAAATGCAAGCTACATTAGAAAAGCTTTGGAAGAAACTCAGCCTATTCCTGTTTCACCAGGATTCTTTTACTCTAAGTAGATTATCATAAAGTGATATTGGCAATTGCCAAGGCAATTGCACAGGGTACAACTCTCTCCATCAGCTGAGCAGACGTAATTAGATTGAAAACCTGGGTGCATTAGTCTAATCCAATACTATACAGAAATGTACAATCAGTTATACATCATATCATCTCAGCACTGTGTCAAATCAATATCTGTTTTCAGCAGGAAAAATGTGCAGGTTGTGCTGGAGATATAACTAATGGGAATGCTATTTGGAGTGTCTGGAGTGCAGTTTGCGCTGTAAGGAATGATGACAATTGGTTTCATCTGGAGTAATTACAGCTCAGTGGCCACCAGTTAGGCAATTACTCAAAGGAAATCCTCTTGAGGGAAGCATATCTCAGCTTTGAGCAGAAAACATAACCAATATAAATTCCTCACGTGTGGTAGAAAAACATCTACTCTTCCAAAAGATATAAAAAGCAATGAAAACAGAAGAGTGGATATTTCACCAAGCCCCACAGAGTTTCAAGTTTTCTATGTAAAAAAAATTCCTAAATCTTACAGCATCAGGTTTGGTCTCCGCGATGCCATGAACTTCTTGAAAAGATAACAAGAGAGGAAAGGCAGTTTTGACCAAGTGCTCGGTCATCTGTGTTTCTAGCGCACCACGTCTGCATTGGATGAGGTATGCATGCGATGACTGTGATTTATGATACACACCTTATGAAGCATTGTGGGGATGTTGTCTCTTGAATGGTTCTGACCTCCAGGAAGGCCATTTTTAGCAGAAAAAACAGACTGTTTCAAGAACATGCCTAGACTATGAATTCAGGACATATCCAGGGTGGCAATAGAGGCATTTTGCATGTGATACTTCAGAGTGCAATTCCAGAAAGCGAGGTAGTAGCAGAAGGATGTTGATAATTAGAGATAAGTTTGCAAAAGAGTTGTCTATTATCAAAACCCTCTTGTTATGGAATAAGGAGCCAAGAAAGATGAGGAAAGGGAACTCCTGAGAAAAAGAGAAATGTAGTGCTGCGTGGTGTTCTCAAGGCTCTTTCTTGGATTAAAAGACCACCTCCCATTTTGGTCTTCTACAGGTATAAGCAGAAGCCTTAATGCCAGTCCATCGAACCTCTGCAGAACTACGCTAAGGAATTAACTGTTCAATAAATCCCTGCTTCCGTTGTAGGATTCAGCATGCAGATATCAGATCTTTTAACAAAACCTGTTGACAAAACTTACAAAGCAAAGACATTACTTTGTTTTTTTTTAGTTTTCCCAAGACTACCTTGAAGTAAAATCACAGATATGGCACTGCATAAATAACTTCCACTGCTTCTTCTACTTGTAACCCAGGTGAGGATCAATTCACAAGAAGAAAAAAGCGATCTTTTGTGAAGTACTTTTAATAGCTATGGAAAAATGAAATACTTGACACAAAGAGACGTAAGGGTATTTTATTGCTGAATTTTAGTACCTACTGTGTGCATAACAGAGCTCTGAAGCACAGACTTTTCAGACAGGTCTTGGAAGTTTCCAGACAGGTATTATAGCAGGGCTTATTGCAAACTTCACCCCCTCCTCTGAGGATTGCAGAGGACTCTGACGTGGGGGAGCTTCTGAACTACTGAGTCAAACCTGCCTTTGATGAAGCTCCATTTCTCCCTAGATAGCTCTGAGGTATTATCTCCATCCAAATAATAATTTTACATTTGTGTAGAACTTTTTAAACTGCAGAATCCTCTATTTCTTTCTTTATTTTATATGAAGAGAATTTTAACCCTCACAAAAGAAAGTATAAGATGTATTTTCAGTACAGTTGAAGTCTATCTTGAAGAATTACTGCTAAGATTAGCCTGTGTATTCGAGCTCCCAGAAAATAAAGAGCTTTTTATCACATATGTTCATAATAACCGAATCATGCTTGTTATATATAGAACACAGTATCTAATATCTGTCTCAGTACAGACCAGGCAGATTAAGTCTAACTACCATAGCATTTTTCATTGGCTGAACTACATTCTTAATAGAGATCGTAATTTTGGCACTGATGGCAATAGTAATTTCTTCAGTAAATCACAATACACTCCCTAAGTGGAAGGAGCTTTGTGATTTCCCAATAAATGGAAAATAATTTTGCCGGATCAGTAAAGGTAGCAATAATTGTTATAAGGCTTATTGTAGTTTATGCAAAGAACCCCAATTGTTCAACGTAGACTATCAGAAGTAAAACAGCATAAAAGTGGAATCCATAACAAACATAAGTGCAGTACAGTTTAAAAGAACAACTTTTTTTATTGCTAAAAAACAGGAGAGTGCAGAAAGTGATGAAGTGACTGCTTCAGAAGAAATGAAGTGCAGAATGTCAGGTCACTTCATTGTGATAGCAGTGTGAATAATTTTTTCCAAGGTCCTCTTAGAATTAGGCTGTAATTGGTAAGCACAGAAGGGTTTTTAAAATTTTTTCTAATTAAAAAGGCCATTGATATCCCAATACACAGAGATATTAAAATGTTCCAGTAGCTGTTCCTAGCTGTATGTGTAGGTGCACAGTCTCTTAATTGTTCTCCACTTTGTTGCTTACTTTGAAGGCAACATGGAATCACACCAGGAATATTGGAAGATATAAAAAATATTAAGCCATAAAGCAATGCATATTAATACAGCATGAGAATTAATATTATTCTAAATAATCTCCTAGTCCATATAGTGCATAATACAAAAAGGGAAGCTGTATATGGCTCATTATACAGCCTTGAATGTATACGATAAAAATTTAAATTATCTCTTGCATTTTTGCCAAATGTGTTTTTGAATTACGTGGCAGTTTTTATTTGTCATCCTTAAACGCACAGAAATGTTGAGGAATTTCTCTGCAAAGCGGTTATCTCCAAACCCCTGCAAATTAAAAGCCTGAAAATCGTGATCTTGTATTAGAAGCTGTTTTCATATTTTAGGCTTCAGCTACTTATTTGGCTAAGACAGGGATGCTGAAAAGACACTTTGAATAACTGGTACATCATTCTCTACTCTTCTATCACAATGATGACTTTCATGATGTCTTAAAACTAGAATAACAAAAGCTTGTAATGCTGCAGTTGATGAGATACAGAAAGCCTTTTCCTTAAAATAATATTCAGGAAATACTAAGCATTTCTGAAAGACCAAATAAAAATCTGGATGCAAATTGCTTGCAAAAAACCAATGTGTGATCACTTCAGTGCCATGTGTGAAAATCTGTATTTTGCAGTAAACTAACATTCTGCCTTCTCTCCAAAGTTGTTTCATATCTCTGAAGTTTATATTTTGCAATCCAACCATAAATGCAGGACTAGAAAGAACATTTTCTTTTTGTGAAAAAACTTGGACATTTTATAAAAAATATGCTGAATATCAATTCTTTTAAGACAGCACTTCAAATAAATTAGTTTCAGTTGTTTACAAACAGATTTTAATGAACTGAAGAAAATACAAATATAATTTAAAAATTGAATTTTATGACAAACGAATTATTTAGATGAGGGCATCAAATGTACATTGGAGGGAAATTAGATGGTATGAAACAGAATTTTTAGAAATGTTGCTTATTGGGGTTTTTGGGGGGTTTTTTGGGTTGGTTTGTTGTTGTTTTGGTTTTTTGTTGTTTTTTTTTTTCAGGTGGTTGTCCCTGTAGCTAGGACTAACTTTGTAGCTTTTTAAACTATCATTGAAACCTAAGAACTAGCAATTCAGGATGACAGTGTAATATCCTTCAAAGAGCCCAGGCAGCAGTTAAGAGAGATTTCAAATGTAAAATGCTGCTCAGGATGACTTTGCGTTGTCATTGTCTATACACTCTTGCTTTCAACATTATAATCAGGAATGAAACCATTTGTCTTACTAGAATAAACCCGTGGTGAATTTAAGGTGTTTTGATGTTAAAAGTGACTCACGGTACAGCTGGTAAACCCGACCACCTTGTGTAGATAACCAAGTCTCTTCTCACACAACTTTTTACTATTTTTTTTAAGGCACTCCCACCAGCTGCCATATTCACACTTTCAGTTCTCTGCCCTTCCAATTTGCTTGATGTAACTGTGGGTAGTGACCTGCCCTTAAGCATTATCAATGAAATTAAGCTGGTTGAAAAAAAAACAAACCTACAAACATATTCTCTGGGGGAATGACAACCTTGCCCTCCAGAGCTGGACCTGCCTGCAGACACCTGGCAAGGCTGAGGGCTGATTGGAGAGACAAGATTCAGCATTGACCAGTGCTCCTGGAGCTTCAGTGATGGAGGGAACAGCTGGCATTCCCAGCACCTCCAGCTTTGCTCAGACCATGCAGACTTCTACAGCTTTGACCTTGACAGGTAGATGAGAATGCCCCTGAAGCTGTCTCTGGCTGTTGGCTTTTACAGGGAAATCTAAAAGGGTCATGTGGGTGATTTCATGTTTCCACCCAGTTGCTAGCTCTGAAATGCTGCTATGCCAAAAGTGCATAATTGTGCTTTAGACAACATATTTTTTAGACTAAGCCATCACAGTGAGCATGTCACTCAGTGTAAGTACTGAAAATGCCCTGCAGCATTTAAACTTTTCTGGTAACTGCTGTTACCAGAAGTCCAGACTTCTCTTTGATAGTAGCTGAAATTATGAATACTTTTACATTATTTAACGTCAATCTCTGCTGGTTAATACTTGATTTAACTACTGGTGTATTGTTCAAGGTAGCAGCACACTGTGACAGGTCAGTGAAACTATAAAAGCAGTCAAGAAGGATAGTTAGCCAGGGAGTAATTAGCTGATTTTATTTTGGTAACAAACATGTTCAATTGAATAAATAAAAGAGGGTAGAAGTGATCTAACTTGTTTCTCTCCAAGGAACAGTACAAAGGCTGATCATGCGTTTGGTGACGGGCACTACAGAATGAATCTATAAGAAAAGGAACTTCTTGGTCACAGAATAGCCACCTACCAGGGAGAAAACACTGTGAGTGAATCACCTATTTAATCTAGCAAGCAAGGTTACAGAAAAAACCATGAAGCTAAAGGACAGCAAATTCAAACTAAAAACAAGACATATATTGTTCTGGTAGGAGTGATTGAAACAAACTATCTGGTGAAATGATAGATTCTCCATCTTTCAATGACTTCCAGAGCAGGCATGTTCTCTGAAGATGTGTCATTTTTTGCCAATGACAAGTTACTCAGAGGGCAGTTTGAAGAGCAGTAGCTGATAAGTTAAAGATCCCCTCTGGCCTCAAGCTCTCTAAACATGGTACACTGCCACAGATCTTATAGGCAAGGCATGAAATACAAAGATGCCACAGCTTTCTTTTGCCAGCTACAGGAGAGAAGAGGAACAGTAAGGCCCACAGTGCAAACAGGAGCCTGAGAGAAGTAAAACTCCTGTGCAGGTATGTCTGAAACAAAAAAAGGCTGTGGGATGTAAATAGATTATAGTCCCAGGGTGCAAAGGGGATGCATGAGCTTCTCTGTGATGTTTTACACGAGATCCCCCATTAGCTTAAGTGTACGTTAATTCAGATGGAATATGCATAAACCGGAGCAAATCCACAAAGCTGCAACATGGAAACAGCTGGTGTACTCTTTAACTACAATGAACCCCTTCCATATGGGATGCTGGGGATCTGGCATGAAAATTAAGAACAGTGCTGTAAAATCTTTCAAGGTGTGAGGCTCTGACAATCACACTACATGTTCACGCGGTGCGTAGGAAAAGGCTTGCTGCTTTACCACCGGGAACTAAACGTGCATCACATCAAGGTCTTGACTCGTGACCTACCCACGCTGCAGAGCTGGTCACATCACCTTCATCTAGAGGAAAGTACTGATTTCCAGCCCTGCCCTTGCACCCACATGGCTCCCCTGTCTGTTTTGGGAAGATGTGTGGGCAGTTTCTGGCATGTGGTGGATTTTTATGCTTCCACAGAGAGGCAAAGGTGGAACAGCAAAGAAGTGGTACTGCCTGATTTTCTCCTTGAACAGGAAATGGACGCCATGTAGCTGCACCTCTAAACTGCTTTTTGCTAACGTCTTTACAGGATATCTGGGGGAGGGTGTGGGGGCCAGAGGAAGTCTCAAGGGACCAATTCACAGATCACCCAAATTGCCACAGTTTTAGTCCAGCAGTAATATTTGTTTCTGATTTCATTCCCAGCCCCCCCACCCCGCCTTTTTTTTTAATAGACCTTTTGTAACATGCTATTTTGCTTGCACTGCTAAAGTCATGCATCCTTAATCCTTTAATTTTTTTCTTTCTAAACAGGAGTAAATGTGATCATTATCTTGCAAAAGCTCAAGTCTGTCATTTCCTTGGCACTGCCATTACACTGATGATATCAGTGGAAGAGAGCAAGCTACTCTGAGCTATTACAGATTCATCATTAGCGCAGAATCCTATTGATTCTCTATATCTTTTTTCTACAGCTGAGCTACATGAACAACCTATAATATAATCACTGAGCATCAAGTTTAAATTGGAATTGCTATAGCTTGTTTTCAGTTGTCTCAAAGTAAAATGAATAGCAGGAAATATTCACAAATATTCAGTATGTTTGAGTGCTAAAAATAGTTTTTTGTTCCATGGTAGGTAGACATTTTCAGAGTGGTGCTTTTCAAGTGGGAGTTCGAGATATTCGTTTGTTTGGGTTTTTTGTCAGCTAGACATTCAACAAGCAACACTTCTTCCTAAGATGTTTCATTCTATTCTGTCCTTAAGACCCAGCCCTGATTACCTGCAGGCAGCCCAGAAGGAGTTGTTTAGATATTAGTTAGGTATTTTCCTCCGGTTTCCATCTCTTTTCCTCTCCTTTGGTATCAAAGGTGTTCTCAGTGTTAAGTACGCCTCTTCTTTTTGTTTAGCTTTATTATGACGAAACATGGCTCAGTGGCTCAGTATGCTCTATTGCTTCTTGAATTAGGCAAGTTCTGAGTGGATTGTTCTTTGAATGTTGCCTGCAGATTCATGAGTACATCCTTCCCTGGGGATGTACATAATCTTCTTCTTTCCCATCAAGGGGAGTGTAATTACAACAGAGAGTGGTGTGACAGATGTGGGTATTATAAACAGGCTATCAGTGCCTTCTGGATGACTCAGGCATTTGTTTTCCCTCCTACCAAACACCGATGGAATGTTCTCTGTATCTCTGTATTGTAACTCCGAATCTTGGTATCGGTTCTCATTCATTCCAACACTGTGTTTTAGCCAAGTACCAATAACTGTACTTTGCAATGTGTATGATTCCTCCTCCCTTCCTCTGTCTGCTCATTTGTTTCTGCCTCCCTTCCCCTGATTTAGCTGCAACTGGGAGCCTGTATTAATTTTCAAATGGAAATCTGTCTAGATTTGCTCTTACCATGTATGTCATCCAATCTTTCATTTACTGCCTTTTTATGCATTTCTGGGTGCTGTTTTATTTTTCTATTAATAGAGAACTGTCTTGAACTTTTGCACCTTTTTTTCTTTGTGTGTTAATGTAGCTGTTCAAATCACACAGCTCCTGGCTCACTTCTCCTCAGAGTCCACTTTTTTATTATTACAAATGCGTAGTGAAACTGGAGAAGCAATCTGCCTTGCAGTACGTTTTACATTTACATGAACATGCAGACTGAAGATATTTTATTCCTAGAGGTGCCACTTTCTTGTAATTCATCTCATGCTAAATAAAATGAAGGGCTACCCGTTTTACCTCTGACTTGGAAACTGAAAAACACAAGAAAGCACCAAAATGGAATAAAATCTCCATTGACATTTAAATGCCTTCTTTTTAAGGGAAGAAAAGAACAGTAATTATACATTTTTCGGGTCCAAATGCAAATGGAGCTAGAGGAGCATAATGTCCATGTACTCTTTAAAGTTATTCTGACAAATCTAGTCCTGTTTCTTATCTTTGTCCCATGGAGATTTGTGCCACTGTAATATGGAAAATACTCATTAGTATTCTTGCACATAAAGACAACTCTCCTAATGCTTCTGAATTCTCTCTTATTTTTTTTTATTTTCTCACTCAGAAGTTCAAAGTCTGCTTTCTGGGCAAGTATCCTACTACACTTGGTTGATAAGCAAAGGGAATCCTGTTTTCTCTTGCTACCCTGCAGTATGAGAACGATGTGTTCCTGCCAGCGCCTGAATGCACAGTACCACTGCCTGAGCCCTCAGTGAGACCCTGGAGGCTGAAACACACTCTCGCAGGCAACTGATGATCCAGCCAAGGGAGAGACAAAATGTGAGTCTCTCTCCCCTACTCTGCTTTCAGTGTCTCCTGTCTCCAGGTTTGGACTCCCAGTTCTCAGCCACAGCCTCAGCACTTAGAGGGTTTGACAGACAAACTTTTACCCCTGGCTGGAAGGCATTACCTTTCTAACGGACCTGACAGAGCACAAGTGCCCAGTCCTTCAGGTTAACTCCATCCTCTCTGCCCAGCAGTTTAACCTGGGACATCGGGTTGGCACTGGAGCTGCTGAGATGCAGAAGTGTGTGCCGTGCTGCTGATGTGGAGGGGGCAGCAGAGGCACAGCTGGAGATGCAGAGACACAGGTGGACAGCCCTGGGCTGGAACACCTTCAGCTTCTACAGCCTGTAGGCTTGAGCCTGAGAGTCCTCCTGTTCAGTACATAACCAGGCCACGGGAACACCAGGCAGAACCCAGCCTGTGACTCCTTAAAAACTGCAGTGCACAGCTTTCTGTCTCTGTATGAATCTGGACCACAGAGAAGTGAATCTGAGAGCATTAACCAAACAGTGGCTTCTCTTCCTTAAGCTGGAGATGGGCTGCAGATTTGCTTTGCAATTATTGCCCAGTCCTAAAGCACAGACTGAAACTTAGCGAGAGCTTTCCCTGCATTTCTTGCGGGCATGTCTGTGTATGTTGGCAGGAAATGCAAAGGATCTGCCAAGTAAAGAATTCCCGAGTCCAATTCTCTCTCTAGCCCCATCCCAACCCTTCCAGGGTAATGGTCCTTGCAGGAAGCAATTTTGTAAAAGCTTTTTCAAAACGTGGAGAAATAGGCCATTTCACACAGTTCCTGGCATCCCAGCCCAGTGCAATAGGATCCCTCAGGCCCTCCTGTATGAGTCCAGACATGGAAATGTGGGCTAAGTCTCTTTTTGATTACTTGTTTTTATTGCAACAGTTTTTATGGGAAATGTAAACATTATGGACTCCGTCCCAAACTAAGTCATGCTCCAAACAGTCTTGCAGCACTGGTGTTAGTCTGATGCCATTCACTTCCCCGTGATCAGGAACAGCCTCTATCAGGCAAAATAACACCTCTTTCCCTGTGGGACAGGGGACATGGGACATGCCATTCCTTCAGGGAACAGGAATAAGGAGATACAGCTCCTGGTTCCAGTCAGATGCTACAAGAACTGAGCATATGTCTTGTTCCTAGCAGCAGCTTTGTGAGTGAATTGGTGGATAAGATTTGTGTGCAGTTGTATAGAAAAATTATGAGCAACAGTCTTGACTGGAGAAGAAAGACCTGCATTTGCAAGGTAATTTATTTGGGATAAATCACGAGTGACTCCAACCTCCTTCAGTGCAGCCGTTTACATGAGGTGCCCCCTAAACAAGAAACAGAAAGGAAGGACAACCTGAAAGGAACGAGGTGAATAATTTTCTTTCTCAGTGGCTGCTGTTGCTGGGTTGGCTGCATAAGTGACTATTTAGCTGTGCAGTCTGTTAGAATGAAATTCATCTCAGATCCAAGCATTTTTTCCATATTTTGGGTTCATATTTACATTTGTTGAGGTTAATAGACCTGACAATTTCTTCATGTTCTCACCAGGGAGCAGTCACTGACAAACCGTGGGAGAGACTGAAACAATATTCTCCACAGAAAGTAAAATCTGTGCCTCACAAGGCTGTTACACATTCCTCCCTAGTTACAGTCCTCAGTCCTCGGTGGGGAAAATCAATCTTGTGCCCCTGAATTTACCTCAGCAATGCCTGTTTACACCACGTGTAGATCTGATGGCTTATCCATGTTACTTATCTTCCTCAGTGTTCCAGTAACTGCAGTGGAGCCTTAGCATTTCCTAAATCCGCTTTGTTCTTTCCTTTTCTTCTAGAGTGTTTTGGTTTCTAATTTTCCTGTGTTTGTGTTACAAAGCCCCAACTTCAAGTGTTCTATCTTGCCTTTTAGATGCCATCTGCAAAATGCCATTTTTAAAAGCACAGGTAAAAAGTAGATATCAGGCAAGAGGTGCCTTTGGCCACTTGTAATGATGCATGCCTTTAAAAAGAAAATAGTACAGGAAGCCAGGAAATTCCTTCAGGAGAGAATGGAATTGAATTTTTAAGGTTAGTACATAATCTGGGGAAGTATGAATCTGCATTTTTCCTGCTGGCATTAGAGCTCTTAGGATATCTGAGGCAGGGACATTGCTGAGTCCAAGACCCTATCCTTTCAGCTTTCTTCCCCTTCCCAGACTTCACTGAGAACTACCCAGGCAGACTTTAAAATTCAAGAAGACAACTAAGACCTAAGCAGTTACCTCTTCTGAGCTGAGCTGAAGTGGCCATATACCTGCTCCTAAACTAAAATAAACGTGAGCTAAAATGCATTAGCTAAATGGAGCAATTCAAGGTAAAACATTGTATTTGCATTTAAAGCAGTATATGTGGTATAGGCAGGTCCTGTGACTAAGCTGATGTGTAGTAACCTGTCACTGAGGGAACCAAATCCAGTGCATGAGTCCACATAGAAAGTACTCTCTCTTCCCCTTATTCCAGGTTCAGCACAAGGAGGCAGGAACTGAAAACTGGTAAAAGTGGTTAAAAGTCCCTGCTTTGCAGGTTTTAGGAAGACTCATCCCCAAAGCTCACCTGATGTTTTATAAGATAGTTTCACTGCATTCCTTTGGTGCTCTTGCCTTTAATGAAGTCTGGCTCAACCACTGAAGTGCTCACCTGTGAAAGATCTTCCATCACAACACCTTAACTTTAGAGATCTCCATAATAAATGTCTCCTGAAAGTAGAGGATAGTTAGAATAGCATGGCAGGGTCAAATTCTTGCTCTTAGCAGCCACGTGGGGAAAAGGGTGAGTTGGCCTTTTTTAGCACCTGGTAGTAACTTCTGTGACAGGACATACTGCTCTGTCTGTGGGAGTCCAAGCAACAAATGCAGCACATGGCCAAGTACTAATCATAGCTGTTTATTTGTAGATCATCCTTCCTTACACCAAGCCTATCTCATTTCTCTGCCTCCAGCTCCACCCCATGTATCCTCTGGCAGTTTGGAAGTCCAGGAACAGAAATGTTATGGCTCACCATCAGTGCACCTTTGTAATCTGATGTCATATCTTGTTTGCCATGTGGTTTTTGTTTTGTCAGGAAGTTCTAGTGCACATCCTCTCTGCAAAGTTTTAATTTAGTCCTTTGTCGGACAAATCTCATATGGTGACTAATGCAGGAAGAAAGATTGGGTAAAAGTCAAATAATGTCTCAAAGATTTGGCCCCCAAGAGAAATAATGCTAAATATAAATGCAAATAGGAAAGGTAGACTGGGGAAGAGAAAAAGTGCTGGCTTGCATACAGCTTTTCTTCAGAGATAAATAAATTCAGAACATTTTTAGATACAGGCTGAATAGAGTATAATGCTGTATTTGTCCTCAGCTTTTATCACAACCAAGAAGAGTGAAAAATTGCCTCATCTGTAAGGGCTTGGAATATAATGAGCAAGAATGAGCTTCTCTGTCAGTCCTAATAGCTTTCCCTCTGAACAGATAGCTGCAGTGGGGGAGATGTCACTTCTTCCTGCAGTTACCAAACAGCACTAGTAAACCACAAGTTTGCCACTGCAACTCAGCTGGCTGGTAAGAAATACAGACCTCTTCTGTGGTATGCTCTGGAGCATCAGTTACAGGCACGTAAATACAGCTACAGATGCACCAAAAGAAAGGCACACATATAAATGCATACAGAGAAGAGAAAAAGGCTAAAAAACATGTACCTTACAAACTGTTTTGTTCCGTCGTTTTAAATACATGACGTAAAACTTTATTTCAACTAAACTTTGCATAGAGTAACACCAAATTTGCTTAAAATATCTCTCTATACTAATACATAAATCTAAAATACTTAACATATATGTAAAAAACTATATGTTCACGTATGTACCATATATATATGCACAAATTTGTTTGGAGCAGTACTGAAGATGTTATTTTAAGTCCCTAAGACCCCAAGGTTTATTTAACATCTAAACTTAAAGAATAGTAGGTCATGTTCTTACATACCACTAGATGGTGACTTGTGTAATGAGTTGTTGACTTTTATCCTACAGTACATTTCTCTTTTTATTGGAATGAAACAGAATCACAGCATTACTGCCTGCATTGTTAATAATTTACCCTGAATTATATTTCCATAAACATCCTGCTGGTTATAGGGGGTCTAAGGCAAAGCTATGGAAAGAAAAGGTGAACATGGTTCCTGCTAAACTCTATTTGGGATTTTTACTATCTTTGTACAATTCAAAACTTTTGGTTTTTTTAATAGGGGCTGCACGATGTCACGTACAAATGATTAGGCTACAATTCAGATGTCTCCTGAGACAAAAAAGCATCCAATTACAATTATGTAATGCCATGTGCATCAGCTTGTATAAACAGTAAGCTTTCACACATCAAGCAAAACTGCCTCCCCCCATGTGTGTTGTGTTCCCACTCAGCGCAACCTCTCATTTTAGCTATCTGCTATTAAAAGGCTACTTCAGAATCATACTTGGCACCTTTCCCTTCATGGCTGCAGCTACCACATCAAACAAAAGCGCTTTGTTTGGCAGCTGTAGGCTCGTTCTTCAGCTGGGCAGGGGATCAGGGTCTTATCAATAACAGGCTGTACCAAAGACTCACTCACTGCTTTCGTCCAGTGACACTTGTTGCTATTAATACCCTTCATCTGGCATAAATAAGGACAGCCTTTAGCATCAGATAAGTGGTGAAAGTTCAATGATATCTATGCACTGAATAAAGAAAAGAATTATTTCTCTCTCCCTCTTTAATGCATCATTGAGAGTGGAAGTTATTTAGAGCCGAGTTTGTCTTTTTTGTGTTGCCCATTTTACAAAACTTCCTACAACGAGGGGACCTGTCTCCAGTTGTTTAGCCCAGGCTGCCAATCTTTGTCAACAGCAATGCAAGTAATAGTGATAATAATTCACTGCAATAAGAGCCAACTTCCTGTAGATGGTTGTTATTTAACAGACTGTGATATATACATTATGGCTTTCAAAAACAACTGAAGAATGAGATTGTCTTGAAGACCTTGGATCCTGAAAATCTGAATTCTTAACGGACTTAAAAATCTGCAAACATTAATCATTTTTGGCCTGTACAATGGACCCCCTTTCTGTACGTGATTAGTGAACGGTCTATAATGGCTATTCCTGTAATTTGTAGCTGGAGGGAGAGTAGGTATCCCCTTGCTTTACCTGTACTGTCCTGATGGATGACTGCACTACACGGGTCTTGTTCTCTCCATCAAATAAAATCTTCTTTTCTCATCAAGCAAACTTCAACCTGTGAACTAGCAGCTGTTTTCTCTGAGCATTTACACAAGCTAATTTTTTCTTGTGCAAAGGGAAAGCCAAACCAGATCTTGGCCGAATCAAAATGTGCTCTGAAGAACCACAAATGCATCTGAACCTCCTTCTGGTCTTCACCTACCTCCACTGTTGATTGATCTGTTATAGCAAGGCCTTGTGCGTGGCTGGACTCCAAGCATTTCTGGTACAGTGTTTATTAATGCCTTGCCAAGATGAAACATTTCTGAAACAAGATTAGCATCAGTATTTACAAGCAGAGGGTTAGCTCTAGAAATAGCTCAATCAAAAGATGTCAGAGCAGGCAGCTATTCATGGGAAATTATTTGCAAGGGACACAGTCTCCCCTCCTCAGTTGTGCCTAATATTTTCTTCCCGCCATCAGATTCACTCTCCAGTTCAAAGCTTAAATAAGGAAAATACATAATTGCTTCCAAGAGTACAGATCTGTTTATTTTCTGCTACCTTTCTGCTTGCAAAACTGCCTATTGATTTCTTAACATGTGTATTTCTGTCCTAATGACTAATGACTAAGCCTTAAGCTGTGCCAACCCTGGCAAAACAGGTTGTGTCTGTGCCCCACTGAAGTGGACGTAAGAGGATTTTTTTTTTTTTAATTGAATTGAAATAATCTCTGATTGTGTCTTGCTAAGCAGAGACTGCTTTTATGTCCAGTTCTGTGGGTACAAAAGGGATGGGAAAAGTCCTGGGAGAGCAGAAGCTTTGGAGGCACATGGAATTTATGCTGAGCCCATAAACTATTGGTCCAAGACTATTTATATCCCTTGGAATATCCTAAATATGAACATGGTTTTTAAATCTAGCTTTCTACCCTGACAGGGTGTGTATTTGAGAGATCCAGCAGTCTTTCATTTTTCATTCTGAGGAAAAAACAACCAATATCCTGGCTTTCAGAATGGACATACAGCCAAGCCTCATGAATGCAATATAGCTAATTTGCAATGTCCTGCTGGGAGCCTGGTGACACTGTAACTTGAACCCTTGATGTGACCAAAACTGGCCTCAGGCAGGGTGCATTTCTTTTGAAGCAAACACACAAAAAGCAATAACAAAACTAAAACCCAACCTCAACCCAAAAGCAAGAAAAAATATTGGACAAGGGGAAAGCAAAAATAAAATGGTGACTATTCCTTATCTGGTTTGAAACAAGAGTTTTTTCTAGACGCTAATCTATATTCTACCTCTCTTTTCACTACAACTTGTCAGATGAATTTTGAAATGCAAGTAAAAAATGGTAGTTTAAAAAAATTGCTCCCATTAAGCTATTTTAGAGGGTTATAATCTAGTCAAAAAATATGTTCTAAATCTAGCTCGCTTTTACGAGCTAAAGGGGTTTTTGAAGAGTGATATGCTATAGCAAACTGTATACGCACACACCTTGTAACTGGTAACAGCTGAAGAGTTAATCCTTATAGAAAATGTGCATAACATCGACTAGAGCTCATGTGATTTTCTGTTTTCCTGTTGAATAAAGTATCTGGGAACAATGACTGTGATACATTGCTGCTACTAATGCTGTAGCCTGTCCCTTTGTTTAATTACTGCAATTAATCTTAATCTGTCTTTGTTTGGCAACAGCTAGGATAGGAAGAACCAGCTGAATGGTTTTCAAAGAGACTGCTGTTTTGATCACTAAGCTCACAGTCTTTTCTCTGGCAGATGAAAATATTCAGCTTTTTATTGCAATCTGAGTATACGCTGTATGGCTCTCCAAAATACAATTGTGTATTACTAAGAGAGTGGGAAAAATATTTGCTACAAAGGGATTTTTTTTTGTATACACAGTAGAAAAATGAAATTCAGTGTGTCTAGAACATTTTGCCCTGTTCTGTCTATAAAAATGACACAGCTGTGTTTCACATTGTATGAACCACTCACATAAGCATTTAATTCACTCATTGTAAATTGAGCTACATAAAGATGATGTAATAATTAGGTCTGAAACAGATGGAAGTCCTACTTTAGATAATACACTCACTAAAATAGCATATGCTGGCTTCCTTCAATTCTATACATTTTAGTCTGTAAAGCTGTACTTCTGATCAGATGACAGTTGCTGAAAATAATAGAATAGGCAAGGTTTGCAGAAAATTTTCTGAGACAGAGGGTCTTCATTTTTTTTCAGCACTGCATTTTTTTAGGCATTGCTGTACATACGTAGAACACCGTGTACGATTTCCTGGTTGTGATTCTAGGAAAACACAGTGAAGGAGTAGCAATCTCATGGAAACAAGCTTAGATTTTTCCACTGAGTGTCAGTGAGTACAGCTTTACCCCATACAGGCTGAAGGACCATGAGCTGCTATGGTCTCGGCTGGGAAAAGATCAGCCCTACGGGTCATCTGGTCCTTCCCTACCCCTGATTATGTGAAGAACAACACCGTGCTCACACGGGGAGGATGGAACACACTGGCTGGATAGACACATACAAAGGTAAGTCCTCTGTTTCAGATGGGTCTCCAGCATTCCTATAAGAAGAAAAGGTTCTTTTGCTCTGTTTCCGGTGTTCATTCTTGCGAGAGCCCAATTAAGCAAAGTTTCTGCTGTTTTCAGCTCCTCTGGACACGAACAAGAGGTGGCATCGCATCTGCCATAGCAGAACTTCACCTGGGAGAAAACCGGAATGCAGCATTTTGCAGAGCAGGCATTGTCTTGTGAGTGACCAGGTAAACTCAGCTTCTGTCAGTTTCAGTGACAGCCTTGGTAAGAAAATACCGCGTGTGGTGACAAAGGCACCAGGTATTGTAAATGCTGCAGAATAAAACTGGTCATGGCACATTTGCCAATTCTATGTGCTTACCTCTAGGGATATAGGGACATGCCAATGTTTGCGCCAGCATTGTATGGCAGTGGATAGTGTGCTCAAATCCCAGGATCTGGATGATTTTCTTTTCAGAGTGACTGTATGCCTGAACTCTGTTCCAAAATATTTTAAATAGGAAGAAACCAGCTGGGTTTTCTGACCTTCTACATGTCTGTTTTTCTTCAGCATGGGAAGGACATGGGCCTGTTAGAGCAGGTCCAGAGGAGGACCACAAAGGTTATCAAGTGGCTGGAGCACCTCTCCTATAGAAAGGCTGAGAGAGTTGGGGTTGTTCAGCCTGGAGAAAGGAAAGCTCCATGTAGACATGATAGCACCTTCCAGTACCTAAAGAGGGCCTGCAAGAAAGATGGGTGAGAAACTTTTTAGCTGGGCCTGTTGTGATAGAACAGAGGGCAATGGTTTTAAACTGAAGGAGGGTTGATTTAGACTAGCTATGAGTAACAAGTTTTTTACAATGAGGGTGGCAGAACACTGGAATAGTTTGCCCAGACATGTGGTGGATGCCCCATCTGTGGAGAAATTCATGGTCAGGTTGGATGGGGCTCTGAGCAACCTGATTAGTTGAAGATGTCCCTGTTCACTGCAGAGGGTTTGTATGAGATGGCCTTAAAAGTCCCTTCCAACCTAAACCATTCTGTGATTTTATCTCTGTCCTAGTGATGGCCAGTTGTGTCTCACACAGTTCCGCTTGCTGTGAGGAGACATTTTAATATTTACACATTGTGCTGCTTACAGCTACAATAACACAACTTAGTCAAGACTTGGGGAAAACTGAAAGGGTTGCATGGATTTGTTTGGAAAATATATCAGTGTCTGTAAAATCAATGTGCTGTAGTTTTATGTTGATACATGATTTGGCGTTGGCTGGTTCAGGCAGGTAAGGCTGAAGAAATCCCTCCTTGGACCTGTAATCCCAGTCCTTTAACAGAGGGCTCTGCTCCAGGGAGTGCAGTTGTGTTTCAGACCATTGCTCAGGCTCAGTATGAGTGAGAGCAGATTAAAGAAACAGTTAGTGTTAATACCCCTCAATTTAATCAGCACAGAGTCACCCAGCTGTGTCTGGGCAGCCACCACTTGCTCCCTGGAGGCCCAGTCCAGCCCTGGGAGTACACA
Source organism: Melanocharis versteri (assembly GCA_013397845.1). Lineage (NCBI taxonomy): Eukaryota > Metazoa > Chordata > Aves > Passeriformes > Melanocharitidae > Melanocharis > Melanocharis versteri. Next base: position 1,058,279 of record VZTG01002802.1, on the reverse strand, counting down.
CGCTTGTGTTTTGCCTAACAAACTTCAGTCTGTGCTTGCAAGCTGTCCTCCACAGGGATGCAAGTCTAAATCGCATAGACACACAGAAAATGACTCCATGAGTGATTAGTTCAAATCTAAGGATTTTAAAAGCAAGACATGCTGGTTTTGTTCACTTGAGGAAACATTCAGCATTTATGTACTATTATGAACAAACACCAGCAGATTATAATTACTATTTTGTTTTCCTATTACTCTGGCAACCAAAAACACTACAGAGAAAACCTGTCTTTGGCCCGAAGAACTCACAAACCAAGCATAAGGCAAGAGATAGCAGATAAAAATGATGGAGGTGTCAAAGTTGTCTCAGAAGTGAAATTGAAAAATAGATGCCTTATTTTAATTTTGTTGTTAAAAAAATATAAAAAAAGGAAATAAAATCTCAGGACTGAACATAGTATTGCATCTGACCCCAAAAGTGAGCTTGTTATAAGTGCCTGAAAAATATGGAAAGGAAATGAGGAGCTGGATTTTTCACACAGCTGTTACAAATCCCAGCGTTGGTATCTCTCTTACCCAATGACTCACAAATAGGCATCTTCTGTCGAGACTGTTGTCTCCCAGGAGGAGAAGAGCACAAACACACTGTGAAGCTTTGTAGAGTTTTAAGTTTGGGACAAGGGTGTTATTCATAAGAGGGGCTGAAATCAGACATCCAGGTCATGCTAAAGAAGTTTTCATACATCCTATGTGCCAGTCCATAGCATTTCTGCTACATTTGTGATGCATGCTCTGTAGAAAAAAGTATTTTGTGTAAGCTTCAAAAAACAGTTTTCTTTACTGCTGCCCTTTATCTTCACCTGCCAGTCATGCTGCTAACTGCAGGCAGAGGCTTGTTTAGCATACTGCAGAGATGTATCCCTTTGTGCAGTTTACAGATTCTTCACCAAGGAATTGTTTGTTATTTGGCATTATTAAGCAGCTGATTTTGCAGGAGCACATTTGAGCCATGGATTGTTTGCCAGCAGTTTGTAATAAGCCAAGAAAGAGCAACAACATATAATCAAATCCATTATGACTACATTAAGATTACAGTAGAGAAAGGAAATTGAACAAACAAAAGTATTGCAAAAGTACAGCTAAGAACAATGAAGATATCTGAGCAATGTTGTAAACACTTATTACTACTTACATAAGGTCCACATGTCTGTGTACTCTCAAGCCTGAGACTGAACAGACTTTCCTTTTAAGGCTGTGCTCAGATAAGGTCAACCTCTGTTAATATGGAATCATATCAAATACAAATTTGTTTCCCAGCAGCTCTCTTAGAAAAACTGAAACCATTCCTTAAGTGACCAAACTCTCCCTTCAGTCCTTACAATTTTTATTATTGAAGAAACAAGAGAAATGCAGGTAAGATGATAAAATTCCAGAGGAATATATCAACCTTAGGGAAAATAAATATTTGATATAGACGAATTTAAAATTAAAAGAAAATAGTAAATACAATACGTAATGGAGAACCAGTATTTAAGACGCATTAATACAGATACCTTCGTCAATGCAGAAAACAGGTAATAAAGTAGGTGTAGTGTCAGTTCAGGCCTGAATGGTCACCTTCTCCTTGATGTGGGGAGGGAATGGAAGGCAGAAAAAGTAAATACAGGCCACTAGCAGAGAGGAGGTAGAGCACCAGACTCTACAGAAGGCGAATGGGAATAGTTTTGTAAGTCAAATGTGTTTTCCAGTTCTCCCTTATGTGACATTTGCCGTGGGAGAGGCGTTGGAGGTGGCTGACAACAGCAGCCGTCTGCCCTGCACACACCACACGCTGCTGGCCGGCCCACGCGCTGCCAGCAGCTCCGACTTCCACAGTGCAAACAGGAGGGGCACTTGCAGCAATAGGCAGGGCCAACCAGCCAGAGAGGCATCCTGGCTACAGAAAAGCATCGTTTTTAAGGGAACGGTCTCATGCAATAACTGTTACTGTCTTTCCCTGCCAGCATCTTCTGATGAAAATTTTAATAGCAGGCTTCGGATTATTTGGCCATTAAGTGGATTGAGGCTTAGCTCAATCAGCTACTCTGCCATTAAGATCAGTGGCTTTCCTGGGATTGAATTTATCTAGAAAAGAATTATTCACTGTGTTCTCGGAAGGAAGGATTGTATTTCAGTATTTTGGTAGAGAAGACTGCTGAGGCATAACGAGAACAGAGAAAGAAAATATATAGCATGCTGTGCAAATGATATGGTCCTCCTTTCTTCTCTGCATAATTCAGTTCTCGCCAGATTTTAGCAGACAGGCTGCACTCAGTTTGCCTTTCAGAAGCTGATGATTGGAAATGCCAGCTCTCCCCTATCTCCCTGCAATAGGGGAAACATGCACCTCCAAACACAGCAAATGATTCCCTCAGAAGGGAGACTCTGAGTAGCTAGAAATCATTACTTTTCCCCCAGGTTTCCCCTCTGATCATTTTGTCATTTAGGCTTAGCATCATAGCATTAAAACAGGAACTTGCTGCAGGAAGTGCAGGTAAATTAATCTTATTGAAACTGAAGAGACGAGCTCTTTTGTTCAGTACATTTACACTGAAGTAAAGCTGGTGGGAAACAGTCATGGATCTGTCCCACTAGGACAGATCTGGTATCAGGGGTCGGGGGCAGAGAGCATTTCTACCCTCTCTCTGCAGGGCTTTCTGCTCTCATGTAACTAGGCAGTAAAAATTAGTTGGAGGGGAATTCTTATTCTTCCTAGGCACAGCCCTCATGATTGCTGCCAGCATTATCACTGCCTTCTGGGAATTAAGTCAGTGCCTTTGAAAATTAAATCATGGGGAGGGTTGCTGGTTTTCCAGCAGTTCAAGATCTGAAATGCCTTTCAGGCTTCACAGAAAGAAAACCACTGAGCTTTTCTTCATACCCAGAGAATGGCACAACTGCGACCTTTTTTCAGTGTAGACCCTGAGATCAGCTAAGAACGTAGAGCTGAGTTGCCTTGGAGAGAGGCTGTGTTGGTAAACTCTGCAAGGGGATGGAAAAGTGGTCAGCAGTCTCATGGGTCAGCAGTTGGCCCCAAAGGGAGGTGCTGGACTTTTGGCTATCTGCAACCCAAAGCCCTGCTTGGCCACACAAAATTTGTAGCCTGCACAAGCTCAACACAGCAGCATAACACCAGTCCAGTGTCAACCTGAGCCGTATTTTAAGTGTGAGTCTGAGCTCTGCTCACCCATTAAGAAGTATCTGGGCACAAGTCCTCTGTGCAGAGCAGAGATGCAGAGACAGGACGAGTGCATTCCCCTACCTCTGTGTGATCAGGACATGAGCAGCAGCCAAAGCTGTCATCACTTATCCCACGCCTGTGGGAAGCACTGGGTATCTGATGTCTGGTAGGGTGCCTAGAGAGATCCAGCTTTACTGGCTGCAGAAGCACAGAGATGAACTAAAGACATTATGACAAATGGGCACTGGAGATTATGGGGCTTCTGCTCATGCACTGGCCCATACTGCTGTGCTCTGTGACTCCTCCACGGTATTCAGATAATATTTTTATTCTTGATGATCTATAAATTAGATTAAAAGCAGAGAGATAAAGCCTGCTGTATAGGATCAGGCTGCTGAGGCATCTGTGTCAGTATCCTGCTCTGGGACCAGGTGCTCTGAAAAAAAGGCTCACAAAACTCAGTAGGTGACATGTAAATGAATAAACTTCTCTCTGGTCCTCTCTCACAGAGACTTTGTTCAGCTTGAGCTTGGCTGCATTTAGGGGTATGCAGAATTCCTTTTTTTCAAGGGGGGAAGAATTTTTGTCTAGCATTAAAAGAGCAACTAGTTAATGAAGCATTTTTATGATGAAAAATAGTTGTGCTTACGTACGTGCATTTTTTTGTGAATACAAAAATACAGCATCCTCCTACATGTATTTATCTCTACATCGGCATATACACATACCAAATATTTGCTCAGTTTCCCCCATAATTTAATATGGAGATCTCTAAGTATCCCTTTCTTGGTATGCCGTCTCTTCCCCTCTCTCATACCACTTCAATAAAAAGCCAAAATCCACAGAAATATAATAATGCTGTACAAACATCTGAAATGTGAAAAGAAGTGAGAGAAAAACAGTCTCCCTCACACAAAACTGTGAGGGATAAAATGAAGGCTCGTCAGCTCTGTGTAAAGAAGCAGAGATTCAGGTCAGGTATAAACCTTCTCCAGTGCTAAAGCAGATCAGGTTGTTGAATTACCCACCTGAAAAGATCACTGAGTCACATCAAAAGAGGGATTGCGGAGCTGGAGGCTGTGGAAATTGCATTGGCATTAGGATGCAGCGACAGAGCCCCGGTAAGGCTGGCTCAGCTGCCTGACCCTGCCACCTCCACCTGGGGGTCAGTTTTTTATTTCACGCACAATTAAATGTGACTTTTGCCTTATCTGCATGTAACCAGCTTGTTGTGCAGCTCCTGGTGTCCCTAGGGTGAAGTCTCAGGCAGTGGCTAAGCTTATCCAGCCTCCAACAGATGGGGAAAGAGATAACTCTGCCCCAGCTCCCTGGGCTTCGCACTCCCTGGGAGCCAAGGAGGGCCAGGACAGCTCCCTTGCGGGCAGGGCTGGCAGCCGTGGAGGGAGGAGTAACAGCTCTGGCCCACACCTGCAGCAAGTGAGACGTGAGGCCAGCAGCGTCACGCAGAGCTGTGCCCCATAGCACTGCTGTTCCTGTTGACCACCAGCTAATGAGCTGGAGAGAGCAAATAGCAGAGACATGTGGAAAACAGCTGGCTTGGCATGGCTGGGAGCATATCAAGCACAAACACTGATCTGTCACTGCTGTTTCCTGATGTCAGATTGACCAGTTCACCAGCTGCCAGCAGCCAGTGCCAGTGGGAGGAGGATTCTTGCTCCACCACCAGCAGCCAGACCTGCACGGGGCTGGGGACAGTGAGACCCTTTGTGTGCAAGCAGACGGTGCCAAGTGCCACGTGTGTTTATGAGCTATGTGTTATAACCTGTGCTCCTGTCCTACAGTAATTTCCTTCAATTTTTTTTCCTGCTGCGTCTTTTCACTTCCATGACACTGCCATGTTCCCAGTGACACTGGCAGGTGCTCATCACCAGGATCAAGGGAAGAAAGGTCCCTGGTCACAGTAGTGGTATACAGTCATCCTAACTGAGCTGTAGGGTGATGTCTTTTACTTGCCTGGCCTTTTTTCAAGCAAACACTGACTTCACTGAATCATGAACTCACGGAATGGGTCAGGTTGGAAAGGACCAAAGTGGGGTCATTTGGTCCAATCTCCCTGCTCAGGTATGGTTGTCCTAGAGCAGATGGCACAGGGTTGTGTCCAGATGGTTCTTGTGTATCTCCAGTGAGAGAGAGACTCCACAACTTTTCTGGTCAACCTCTCTGAAGCTTCATGGCCCCCTCCAATATTTGATCAGGGTGCACTTGAATATCAGTGACAGACAGACTGTGTTACACGTGGCAGCTCTACACAGCAGTTTGGAATTAAGAAAATCCCAACCCATGCTGAGTTTATCTGTCATGGGGATGCATAAGAGCAGCGTGTAATGGCTCCTTCAGGGACCCAAGCTGGGAAGGATACTCTAAGGGGTTATAGCCATGCACTGGACAGGCTGCAATGAGAGAGCTGTGTCTGGGTGCAGTCGGCACCACTCCGACACAAGCTGGAACTTGGCACTTCGTCCTGGCTGCTCTCAGTGACACTGTCCCATCCCCAGTGTAAGGCAGCACAGCTGGTGCCTGTCCTAAGCAGGCTTTGAAAGCACAGGCAGGGAAAGGGGGTATCTGCAGGCCCCCAACCTCAGGATTTCTGGCCTTCATGCCTTGCAGCAGGACAACTGCAACATCTTTACCTCTTTCTGGTATGTGCCTGAGCTACTCCACTGGGCTCTGTGTGTGGATAATGAAATCTTTACTTATTTCCATGAATTGCAGAGAAAGTCTTGAACAGTTGTCAGCTGGTCACTGACAATTATTTAAAACTTTTAAATAACAGAACTGGTTTTAGACTGGTGGCAATGAAGTTTTGCCAAACTAATGTCCCAAGGACTATGAATACTTAAGACAGAGGTCTTAAAGATCTTCTCCGTTTTTTGAATCCATTAAGTGTTTTACTACAGAGGTGAACAGAAGGACAATCCTTGCAGGTCGACTACATCTGAAATGGAGGTTTGTAATGAAGGTATTGGGTTCCTAATCTGTGTGTCAGGTTGCTTCAGGCTTGTTTTTGAGAGAGCCACCAATGTGTACACAGTCGACAAGGAGGGCGTAGCTGGCTGTAATCTGTGCTTTACAGTAATCATGTGCTCTGTGCATTGCCAGGTGCTATCCTTCCACTTAGGGATGTGTTGGTGTTACTGTAGCTGGTCTCCCCAGCTGGACACTCAGCAGCTCTAATCCCGGAGAGATATCCCTGTCCATCTTGCATTACATTTGCATGAGCAATCATCAATTTATCAAAAGAAGATAAATTGCTAGTTAGAAAATTATTTTAAAGGAGTTTCAAAATAGTTTTCTGAGAAGAAGGCTGTGCTGAAAACAAATACCTATTTACGTATATGCATAGTGTGAGGATTATCACATAAGGAAAGTAGGATATGATGCAGTTAAGTGTGTGTAATGCTTCTCTACTGTGGGAATTAAGTTCCTTTCCTCTATAAACTCCTCTCTGTTCTGGCAGGAGAGGGTGTGGAAGACAGCTGCCAGTACTAAATGAATTGCACATCAACCATTGCCTACATCCCACTGGTCTGCAGTGACTTTGCATTTTCGTGTTTTCAGTTTTTCAGTCCTGTAAAGAAACACATTAAAGCCCAAACACAGCTGACTTGCCACAGACAATCACAACCTCCCTTGGACATAGCTGCATGCCTTTCCTATTTGTCCTACCTTGTCTTAGGGGGAGGTTGTCGAGTGTCTTTGGGCGCTGTTAAAAACTTAGCAAGTGTTTTAAGGTGGAAGAGAGCTATGTGTTTCTATTAAGATGGCATAATGAGGATTTAATTAGGGAAAAATTGGCTACTTCTCTGCTGAGATGGAATAACTATTGTAGATGTGAATATATAAGGGAGTATCTCTTGCTGTTGAAGAGCAGGGCTGAGTCTGCCATTGGTATAATTTACTAGAATCATGTGCTGTTCTCCTGCTAAAGAAAACCCAAAGGCGCACAATCTCCTGGAAAACAAAAAGAATATTTAACATATTTATAGATCTTTCATCATTACTAATTATAGGCTGATGCCTTCTGCTCAGACTTAAAAAAAGTACGGTGTGCACAAACATTCAAGAGAAATAAGCGTGCAGGATCTTGCATGCTTCTTTGGTTAAAAGCTTGTTTTTAAAAGGTGAAACAAGTATATGTTCTGTGTGTGAATATGGAGCAGAACAAATATGGAGCAGAACAGTACATCATAATTTCAACTGAGAATCCAACCAAGAACGCCTAGCCAGAGTATTACCTGAATAAAATACCTCATTATACTATGCTTGAAAACACATTCAGCACCTGTAAGTACAGATCTGTGCCTGCCAAGTTTTCCTGCATTTGAGGAGTAATTAAATTATTCCCACCTTCCTGGAGATAGATTTGCAAGTCCAATAAATTACAGGGACAAGCAGGTAATCAGACAGCTAAATGCCGTCATTTACAATTGTGTTTATTTAGCCTACAGTCTTCTACTTACAGCTGACTGGATTTCCTCCCCGTGGTTTGAAAAATGTCTCATCCCATGTTGTTTTGCACTGGAAGGTGAGTTTGGTTAGGAAGCCACAGGTCACAAAGCTTGGATAATTCACATACAAATATATTTGCACTAAAGGTTAGACACTTGCATCATCCACTTTTCTAGCCTGGGGTGCCAGATAGCTAATATGTGCAGTAGCTAAATAGCAGCTTGATGTTTTTCTAAAGGTTACATTGCTTTTAGCTTATCTGCATTATGCTGGGCATGGTGTTACTGGCATTTCGTGACATCAGAGTTACCTTTATTCTGACAACAATACAGAAATGCCCAGAAGCTACAACATGATATAAGCCCTTTATGATGGCTGTGCTTAAGGTAGCCTTACAGGAGAATGCAGATTTAACTTCTGGCAGAAAAATAAACTTTTCTGAGGGCTATAGTATGAAAGTGAGCTCTCTCCTCATTCCCTTTTACATCTTACCAGTCATTTAGTTCAGTCTGAAAAACCATATGAGATAATCATAAGATTTTTATGTTATATTTTATTCAGTCCTTTTTATTGAACTGAAAGAAAACAATACGGGAGGTAGAACATTTCTTCACTTGTAAACTAGAGGAGAAAAAAACAGTCTTTCTCTGTGAGACACCCAAATGGATAAAGAAGAAAAAAAAAAGCCCAACACACCTCCTTACCCCCACTCTCACTCCCTAAACCACCCAATTAATAAAAGGGAAAGAGCCAGAGGATAGGTGAGCATCTGTCTCTTTTTTGTGACTGTGAGAAAAAAAAATTTTTTCTTTTGACTTAAAATAATGCCGGGTTCAGTAACAATTTTGGATGTTGGAGCAATTACCAACAGACTTTGATTCAAACCAGCACTCTGAACCACATCTGGAAGGCAGCTGAAGGCCTGGTAAATCTAATGAGTGGAACATTTCTGTGCTTCTAAACTAAGCTGCTTTTATCCATGTAGCAGTGACACCTTCAGATTACACATGTGGGACACTGCAATCTGTAGGGTTCAGGAAAGGTTTGCTGTACCAGGGCTTTCAGCCCATCCTTCCTGCTCCACTGATTATGGGTCATTTGAGAACCAAGGAGATCTGTGGAGATGAAGCAAAGAAATTTGGCATTAATGTGTCACTACACATGAGAGAACAGTTGTTTTGATTCTGTACAGAATCCCAGTACAGACGATGAGAGCATTTCCTCCCCTGGAATTCACCAAGACTTTTGGAAAGAAAAATACAGCAAAGGACACTACTGAACAAGATCAAGCATGTAGTAGTCAAATAAACCACAATTTTGATTGAGATAGCAGAAGGAGGGAGGTACTAACATGGGGGTTTTTTAACGCAAAATGGATCTAAAAATAAGCATTTTCCTAGCATCGGGATTTGAAAGTGAGGCTGAGAGAGAGCATCTGAAATTACATGAAGTTGAGACTACAAGATTTTCTCATTATTAGAGTTAGGTCAGGTAGCTGGACCTGGAAGGAAATTTTAGGAACTGTTGACTGGTGCAGAAGTAGGGATCTCCTGTGGGAGTCCTGTTGGCCAACAAGCTGAACCTGAGTCCCCATTGTGCTGCTGCAGCCACAAAGGCAAATCGGATCCTGGGCTCCATCCTCAGGGATATTATGAGCAGAGACAGAGACATGATCACCCCACTCCATTCAGCGAAGGAGAGCATTTCAGTGTCTAAGGGAGGTTTATTTTGCTGTGGAATTGGAGAAGGGAATTATAAAGAAACACACAGCCTTAGGTGAAAATAGATAGGAGAAAGGTTTAGGTTAGACATCAAGAGAAGTACCAAGCCTGTTGTATGACACTGATTTATGAAATAGTTCCTTACAAAATGTGGAAACAGGTGTTGCAAAGAAATTTAAGGGAAGAAAGCCTTGGGAGCTACTAACACTAAATATATCTGTCTGGTTATGCCTGTTTGCGTACAGAGAGAAAAGACATGAGTGGTTCTTCCCATCCCTTAACCTGTTGTCTGGTACCAACATAGTGAGAGGGATGCAGCCATCCTGCTGTGCTGTGTGCCAGGTTAACCAGGGACAAGCTTAAGTCCATGAAGATATCTCCCTTTAATGTCACTGGGAAGGTCTTTCCACTGATGCTAAGGAAACAGCTTGCTTTGCATTTCAACCCCATCTGTGAAGCTGTTGTTAGGATGTTAAATAAAAATGTGGTACCTTATAAAAAAACCCCAACCAACTAGCTCTTTGTTTTCTATTTAGAGTATTTTATATGGTCAGAATAGCACAAAGAATATATTGCCAGAAAGGGGAAGAAAAGAGCCCATGAACCCTCAAGGTGTATCACATTATCTCTTTTGGTAAATATACAATGGTTTATTCCTTGACAAGGAGTATTCATTCACCTTCTTTTCTGCATACTTTTTTTTTTTTTGTCGAGGGAGTGGGCAGGCTGTGATAAGGGGTACTTAATTTGACAATGCATGTATTTATGACCTACAAAACTTGATATAGACCAAAAAGAGTGGGCAGGGGATGGAAACTCAGAGCTGGCTTAGCAGCTGAATATAGACCTAAGAGGCAAGAAATCCTCAGTACTAATTGTACTGCCACTACTGATTTATGGAGTGTCCTTGGGCACTGTTAAAAACTTAGCAAGTGTTTTAAGGTGGAAGAGAGCTATGTGTTTCTATTAAGATGGCATAATGAGGATTTAATTAGGGAAAAATTGGCTACTTCTCTGCTGAGATGGAATAACTATTGTAGATGTGAATATATAAATACTCTACTGAAGCTGAAAAGGAAGTTATCGGTTCCTCTGACATGAAATCTTGAGAATGGGCCATAGAACGGTTTCAGCATTACAATAGAGATTGTGTATAGTTTTGTATGTGCCAGTGTCGCCATCAAAGGTAAATACACTTCAACTAATTTTAATTTATAATTAATTCTGATTGAAAAGATTGTTTTCATTCCAGTGCAAATCATATAAGCCAATATGTACTCAAGACGGGTGGAAACTTGGCCATATTTCCTTCCCACAGGAGCATTAAGCCAACTTTGACATTTTATACATTTTTAATTAAATCACTATGATCTTTGCAGGCCAGTGTTTGCTCTGGCAGTATTTTTAAGCTTGAAATTCAAAGATAGATTATTTTAACAAATGTGCGCAAAGATTAAAAAATGAATCCCTTCTGTGATGAGACTGCATTGTCTGTTATCTCTGTTTTGAGTAAAACAGATGGTTCATATTGCAAATGATGCATGAATAGGACTTCCCCAATGTGATGCAAATGGAGCTGTGAAATTGGCATTGTATGGAGGAAAAGAGGCTGATGTTAGTAGAAACTTCTTGGACGAACATCAGTAATGAACATGTTCTTTGATTATGTTTCACCACCCGTTAAAAAGCAAAGCATGTTCAGAAAAAATAATCAGGGAGAAAGATGTCCTTTCAGAGGCTGATAGTTTCAGGGACAATAAACCAGTCATCAAGCCAGTGCCTGGTGCTGCTGCTGCTTCCCATCGTCACCCTTGGCAAGCGCAGTCACTCAGTGTCTCTGTGTCAGCCCCTGTAACACGAGGGTTACAGCCTCCTGCTGTTTATCGTCTTTCTGATGCACTCAAACCATGCATGTTTGGGGCAGACATTTTCCCCCAGTGGCTGGCACAACCACTACACACTGCTCTATTCCAGAAATTGGAAACGGGCAACAGTGTGATGGGAGCAGTATTTCCCTGAGCTTGAATGACCTTCCATGTGCACTGGATTGTATGGAATAGATCTTATAACATAAAATAGCCATTTCATTTGAGCAGAGGTTCTCACCTCACTGTTCTCAACGAAGTATTTTCTTGAAATACCTCATTGCTACTTTAAGCAAATGACGATCAGGTCTAAATTCCTCTTTAAGCTCCGAGTTTAGAACAGACCTTAATGAGCTTTTAGTCTGTTCCTGCAACTGTCAATGTGCATGTTTCAGTTATCAAAATTAAATACATTCCCCGGCTGGTGTTTTGCTGATCAGATTTACATAATCTTTACAATTTCTGATTCTTACAGTTTTTTAGGAAAATTCTGATCTATCACAGGAAACCAGTATGCAAAAATGGTTTGCATTATCCTTAATTATGGTATTGAAAGTGCCCAACAGCCTTGTTTTAAAATGGAGCACCCCAATCACCATGCCACCAGCTTCTCTATTTTTTGTGTGTTCTACTTCATTGACTTCTGTTATTGTAGACCACAGAATGGTGTTGTTTTTGGAAAATAGTTGAATGAGTTATTTCTTTGGGTGTTTGGGCCTGGTAGCCTAAAGATTTTACAAATTTATGAAATGTCTGGGAAAGCAGCTGCAACAGGTTGAGCTGAAGGATGGGAAAAACATGTTCATAAGAAACAAGAACCCCAAACTTTTGCTTGTCCTTCTATTTGCAGCTCAGGCTATCTTGCAGATTTTGATCACACAGGTTCATTTTCCTGTGCTTATTGCATCTATTCCACAGGCACCCCAACATGGTCAATATGTGGTCTAGCTGTTTAATGCCATAACTGATTGCCAATTACCCCCTGGAAAACTTTCCTTTTCCCTATACAAAATCACATTGTCGAAGAACACTAAAACCTCCGTCTTTTCACAACTTCCTGGCTTGGTGAATCTCAGCCTTGTTTGCTCTGTGGCTCTTGATTCAGAGCATGCAGGTGGAGAGACCCAAGATGGACCCTACCAGGAGGAATCTGAGAGACCCTGGGAAAGAAAAGTGATGTCCAGGATCACCAGTTGGGAGGCACAGAGAAGGCTCGGGCTGAGAAAGGATTGTGACAGAACATGTGGAAAAAGGAAGGTATGGAAATTTGAAATTTTAAGAACAAACAGAAATTTGGAATGCCATGAAAATTTGACTTGTTTTGGTTGTTGAATATTATATATTCTATCCTCTCCTTGCAGGGATACCTAATTCCTGTATTAATTACAGTTTTTCTGACATACTGGGCACTCCTGTGCGTATTTGCTTCAGAGCTCACCAACCTGGAAGCCATGGCTCAGGTTTGCTCCTTGCCTAAGAGAAAAGCCTGATCTTGAAGGGGTCTATCTGGCCACTGTAGCAAGTGATGCAGGCAACCCTCATAAAATGAAATGTTCAATATTCTGTGTGTAGAATCACATCCATTTTCACAACATCTGGAATGATTCCCCTGACTTTTCAAGGCTCTTTAGCCTAAATGCTCTGTGAAGTCTGTGTACAACTAACAGTTGCTCCTTTTTTTTTTCTGGAGTGAGAAGAGAGTGTACATTTTTGAATCCATTTGTGTGGCTTCTGGGATTTTTCTGCTTTTAACATTTTCTGGCAATGCCTCATCCTGAGTCTGCCTTTGGCGGCAGCCACTGCACTGAGGGGCCATGCAGGCAGAATAAATAACAAGGCAGTGCTGAGAGGCTTTCCTTGATACAAATTGCTGTAGGCTGGGAAGAGAGGGTATATTTTGTTAGCAAAGAAAAGGCCCCCATGGCTGCTGCTGTAGGAAACTGATCCATTATTGTCACTCTCTGTTCTGGGAAGGGATAGAAGAACTTTTTTATTTTCTTTGGTTTCTGCTGTCTAGTCTGCCACAGCAGACAGCATTAGCAAAACCAGAGCCGTGCTCATCTGTTCAAAATACCACTATTATTTCTGAATACTGATTACTCAGGCAGACTGCAAGGCAGAGGTGTAAGAGTTTCAAAAGCAGGGCAACAAATGGTTGTACTGAAGTGGCAATGACACAAAAAATGGACGCAGGGTACAAGCAAACCACTTAAGGGACCTGGGAAAGCTGTGAAGAAAAGGACCGGGGCTGAAAGACAGATGTTAGATGAAGAAAGCTTTTACTCAGCACACATTAGACCACATCTAGAGTACTGTGTCCAGCTTTGTCCCCTGCAGCACCAGAAAGGCATCAATGACCCCAGTTCAGCAGAGAACTTCCAGGATGATCGGGGCAGGAGCACTTGCCTTGTGAGGAGAGGCTGAGAGAGGTGGGCTTCTTCCACCAGGAGATATGATGGCTTTGAAAGGACCTAACAGCAGTTGCCTGATGAGTACAAGGAGGTCACGGAAAAGATGGAACCAAGCTGTTCATATCTGGGCATGACAGGTGGACCACAGACAGTCGGATTCTCATGAGATTTAAGGAGAAGATTTTTCACTGCAGGGAGAGTCAGGCAGCAAAGCATCCTACCCAGGGAGGCTGTACAGTCAGTCTCCTCTCTGAGAGGATTTTCAAGACCCAGCTGGATAAACCCTCAAGCAACATGGTCTGAAGCTTTCCTTGCTTTACACAGGGGCTTGGGCCAGAGACCTCCTGACCCTTCCCACCCAAGTTACTCTGTGATCCTGATTACCAGCCCCTCCATCCCACTAAATACAATGGCTGCTCCGCACAGCTCACTACACCTCAGTCATCACCCAAAACAGCCACTACACAAACTCCTAACCCCAAGAAAAAATGCTCAAGCCTCCAAACTCCAGGATTCTTGCAATACTTTAATTTTCTCAAGAGAAAAACCTTGAAATGTTGACCTCAATGTCTTCAGCAGAGTTACAGCAGTGCAGGGCTGAAGAGAGCATGAAACAATGGTTTCAACTCAGAAATGCTCCCTACGTATGTTATATTAAGCCTGAAACCTCCTGCTCTCAGGCCATTGATCCTCTTAAGGGTAAGTTAGTGTTGGGTGCTCTACATGGCTTAGGGGTCCAGCAAAGTCAAAGGTTGGGGTACCAGGAGAAGTTTAAGATGTTCTTTTCTTTCAGACTGTGACAGAGGAAATGGTGTTAATCTTCTTTTCATGCCCTCTGGTTTGCTGCTATTATACAGGTATGACGGTTCTCTGGTTTAAACCTCCTACTGTAAGTAAAGAAGTAAATGTAAACCACACTTTTAACAGTGCTAGAGAGGGGTAAACAATAGCTACCAGTTAGAACTTAGCACTGTAAAAAACACATGAAGGAAGGTAAAGAAATTACAGAAAAAAGGTCTGCCAGGTTTTGCACAAGAAGGGCTTTTTGAGTCATAGTACAAGCAAATGAATTAATAAAAGACCACCTTTGCAAAGTGAAAATAGGACCATTCATAACTTCAGTATACAAAAAAAAAGAAAGAAATTGACAATAGATGTTTATATTCTGTATTTGGAGAAAAGCAGGTGATAAGCCTATTCCACTTCAAATGTTTTCCAGTCCACAGGAAAGTAAGAAAAATTCTACATATCTTCAAGAAGAATGTTTATAAATCACCAGACCTGGGTCACTTGCATCAAAATATACAGCCAATTTCTTCAATCCTTTGGTGATGGTACAGTAAAAAGGAAAAGTGGGTTAATACGGGCAATCACCTTGCTGTCCTGATGTATGTCCCTTGCAAAATAAGAGAAAAATGAACAAGATTTAATCAATGAAGATGTAAATAGAGGTAAAAGGTGTGAATATAATTTCATGACAGTCAATATGATGCTGTTAAAAAACAAATCTTGTCAATACAGTCTGATTTTACTATGAATTATGTGTTTGGCTGATAATCACTGTCATGTAGACATAAAAGATTTTTGTGGTTTAATGTGTACTGTTTGCTGGCATAGGATAAGCTGAGCTTTTCAAAAATGAGCAACTGCATGGCAAGGTTGCAAAAATGAGCAATTAATAAATCTCGGATAAGATGAATTTAGAACTTGCTAAATGACAGATTGCAAAGCTGTTGCTAACATGAAATTTTCTCTGAATGAGTATGTTTGTAGTGGCATCCCATGGTGGTATGTACTAGAAACAATGTTGACCAAACAGTTTCATCAGTGATCTGGAATTAAATGCAACATTCCTGTTGATTTAAAACAAATCTGTGAATATCACATATGCTGCTGAAATAGAAATTATAATGACATGACAACTGTATGAAATGGTGTAGGGAGTTTAAGTGCACGAGTGTAATCAAATAAAGCTTTTTAATATGGCTGAGACTGTATCTGAAGAGTTGGGGAAACAGCATTGCCAAGAAGAGTCTCAGAGCTGAGACTCTTCTTGCCACAGTGCAAGCAGAGTCCCCCTGTGATGCTCTGGCAATACAAGCAAGTGTAATGCCCAGCTACATAAACATGAGATAAACAAGTAGGAGCAGGGAAATGATTTCACTGGAAATGAAATATTGCATGAAGTTCTGATGCAGGCGTCTTGAAAAACATTTTGGAAAATGAAAATATGCAGAGATGATTTGAAGCCTGATGAGTTTGAGAGAATGGTTTATTCGTAGAGGGTTTGATCTATTTATTGTGAAGTGGCTTGATAGCAGCTGAAATAGGGAAAAAAAGGAAGGTAGGGCACAGTGAATACTTAATCTAGTGAGAAGTGTTCAGCAAGAAACAAGAACAAGGGTTACTAAGCTCAAATTTTGGAAGCCAGAAAGGGTTGTAGGACAAGAAGATCCACCATTTTTTTTAACATTGGGGTATGAATCTTTGAAAAAAAAATTTTAAAAGGGATAGTGAACCTGTTTCTGAATCTTCATCACTATTAAGAAGAAAATGCCTTGAAAAATAGGTTTTAGTCAGACAGAGGTCACTTGGTGTGGTAGAAAAAAAACTCCTTAAGCATTAAGTTGATTAAACAGACGAGAGTCACTCTGAGATCTTCCCTCCTGTTACCACTCAGGTCTCCTCGAGATATCCAATGGATGGGCATGTAAGGGTAATTTTGTATTTGTGATTATGTTTTTGGTTTAAATGCCTATAGGGTTTACCGCCACCTGTGGGGCTGTCTGTGCTCTAGCAACACTGGTCATACTCATCCTTTTTGTTGCACGTTGAATGGTTATCAGAGTCTTCTTTTTCTGAAACGAGAAGAGCTGTCTGTGTCTGTCTCCAAGTTCCCTCCAGGCAGAGAAGAAACACTAGGAAAACATCCTGCCAACAGAACTTTGTTTTCTGAAACTTGTAAGTAAGAAACAGTTTGTGAAAGAGGTGTGAGCCATTGTGTTTTCTCCCTGGAAGGATACCTTTCCATATTATCAAGACTGGCCTTATTACAGCCATCTCCAGCTGGCAGGAAAGTTATATATGTACTCAATAACAGCAAACATCAATGAAATGAGCCTTTAGAGCCCCTTACTGTGCTTGACTCACCTTTATTGATGCAGTGGGATGCAAACTGCATTTCCAATAGCAGTAGCTGATGGGCCTCCGGACCAGACGGAGGAAACTGCCTGCGACTGGGGAGAGCAAATTTAAACTGCTCCCGAGTGCCCCAAAATACCCTCTCAAGCAGTCATGGTTACAAGAGGGAAGGCAGAGCCAGCACTGCTACAGACATCACCCAGCCAAAAGTGCTCTTCTGGAGAGGCACTTCATCTGCCTGAGTAAAACAGGAGTGGGAGCCACTCACCTAAATGTAGGTCACCTGGGCTGAGTGGTGACCAGGAGAGGCCAGTACTGAATGGGCATCAAAGTGTGATTCAGCCCACCCTAAAATAGACATCTAAATTAAGGCTTCACAGAAGTGTCTTCTCTCTCTCTTGGCTGCACAGGGAGTTTTCTAAGTGGCTCAACTACAGACTGCTCTGCTGCAGATGTCTGCCTTCATTAACTTTTAGGGTCTTGTGACCAACTCGATTTCTGCCACCTGTCAGCACTGGGAAAAGGCCCTGACGGGCCACAGTCACACTTGCCGTGTACATGAAAAGGAGCAGATGTGATTTCATTGTGTTCCACATGCCCAAAACGCTGATGATGCTGGCTCGATGAGCACTTACTGCAAGCAGTGCAGGGAGGCCGTCCGGGCTCTGATCATCCAGCCTTTGTTAGCAATCTTTGGACACCGCTTATAAATGAGTGAAAGTGACTTCTCAGTTTTTTCCCTGCCCATTACAAATGAGGATTGATCCAACATTGTTCTCAAAAGGTGACAGACTCATTCCACTTACCAACTGAGGGCAAACCAAAAAAAGCCACTTTGAACTTTGCGCCAGTGACATTGTTTTTTCTGTTTTTTCTGATTGTAAATGACAATCTGAAGTTAAGGTGGGGCTGTCACATTCCCAGAACCAAAGTGTCACCAGTGCTATTATCAGAGGGCTGCAGGAGGAGCAATGGGCTGGATCCTGTTGCAGCTGAGTGCTAGGAGGTGAAAACAGCATTAGTGTAAAATTTGCACAGAGCTCTGGGACTTCCTGTGTGCTGTGGGATGCAGTGTTGTTTTTGAAAGCTATAAAACTAGTCAAGTGACTTGAAAGCATCTCATTATTTCATTCACTGGGAAAAATATCCTCTCTGTCAGAAATGGACAGTGAAGCATTATAACGGAAGCAAAGATTAGTTCAAGATTCCTGGCATTTCGGGGAGTTGGATAGAATTTTACTTGTGTGAGACTCTTTCTTTGCAAATGGAAGACTGTAGTTACAATGTGATGGAAAAGAGGAGGGGAATTTGCTGTGGACAAACAGAGAATACTCTGATACCAAAGAGAAGGCTCTGACTTGTAGATTTACACAGTTCAAATAAATGAGAATCTGCCCAGTAACTCTCTTAAAATGCCAACAATACTTGAAATGGGCTAAGAAACATATGGCCATGTAAAAAAATGGCACTGTAGGTGGCATCAGAAGCAGCTCTTTGAGCATCTTCAAAAAACCCTGACCGCCAAGAAGTTTTGCATGAAGGAGGACCGTAGATTCCTAATACACGTAACACATGGCTTAAAATAAGTATTTTTATCTTTCCAATATACATCTTCTGCCTTTCATTGTGGCTCTTGCTTTCACCTCTTGTCTAAGACCAAATTAGGAGTCAGTAGGAAATATCCTTTTTCCATTCTCACATGTCACATAGGCCAGAAGATGCTGAGTGGGCACTATGCTTAAAAACATCTTCAGAGACTAGACATGGGAGATGTGTGATAGAAAGAACCCAAGGACATGCATTATTTCTGTAGTGAAATAAAGCCTGCAGTAGTACTAGCAGAGGGAAGCATCCTGGTGGTGGTATCAAATAAAATGGGACAAATACGTATGGCAAGCACAGTATGTCTCCTCCCACACTCTGCAAAGTGAGACCCAGTCAGCAGCCAAAGGAGGGTGCACACAGGCAAATCAGCAGTGACGTGCAGGGTCTGTTCCAGTGGAAGTGGATATTGGACTGGGCCTTGTTACATGCAAGCACAACTGATTAATCAAAACTGCACTATTGTGAGTTGTGGAGATTGCTAATGCAACCAGGGTGAATGACCTTTACCATTTCTGTTTTTTCCAAATGCATTTGCTGGAGCCAAGATGCTACTTGTGCATCTGCAGTGCTGCTTCCCTTAGTGCTGGAATTGTTTTACTCTGAGTTGATGTTCCCAAAGCCCTGCTCTGCCATTTGCCTTCAGTGTTCTTCTCTCTCCCCCAGGTTTTGCAGTATCATTGCTCTGACATCCCCAGCATGATCATACCAAACATTATCCTGTCTGTTTTTTCTTCCTGACAGCCGTTCACAGGAAATTCTCATATGAAGGAGGATTTGTGAAGAGACCGTTGTCTCTGTGTGTTGCCTCTGACTTGTTCCCTTTTTGCAGCTCCTGTCATAGCTCCTTGCTGCTCAGTCTCAGTTCTCTGATGAATCTAATCTGCTTCCCCCTGCTCCTTGACTGAAGGTACCTTCAGAGCTGTTACTCAGCACATAGCAAGGGAGACAGCTCCATCCTATTACTCTCTTTTAAAAGCAATAGCTTGGTGCAGAATGTTTTCTTTCCTGGGGGTTGGACTAGGTGATCTCCAGAGGTCTTTTCCAACCCTAACAATTCTGTGATTCTGTGTTTCTTCCCTTTTAAGTTACTCCTTCCTTTGCAATTTGAGGTGAGCTCTTAATTTCTCAGCCCAGCTTTGGACCTTGGGGTTTGGAAAGAACAGACATCTCTGTCACCTTTCACTCAGTCACCAAAGTCACCTGCTTTAATCTGGAAAATGTGTTCTCTGTATTGGTCAAATTCAGTAAATGCCTTTAATGTGACTATATGCGTGTGTCCATTCACACTGAGGTAAGAGCTTGGAGGCAGCAGTCAGAGGATTCAGCAACCTGCCCCCACTTCTCTCTCTTTCCACCACAAGGCTTCATAAAGTCCCACATTTTTCTACAGACCAGCCCCTTGCCTGTGGTTTCTCTCAGGTCAGCTGGACTGTGTGTCCAGCTCCTCCATTGAAAACCAATTTGTTTCATCAAAGAGTTTTTTAGCATGAGTCAAATAAACCCCCTCAACACCTTCTTCAGGCTATTTCTCACTGAAGACACCTCTTTTTTCCTCCTAAAAAGGAGATGCTACAAATACATTTTCACCTCTTAATATCACAGCCCTTGCTTGGCAACTGCTTCCTCAGAGTCAGTGGAATTTCCCAGTGTGGATGTGAGGGGACAACCACACTCCTCGGGGTCATATGGCTCCCAGCCAAGGTGTGCAAATTCCCCTCCCAACTCTGTTAGAATGCTGATTCACTCATTACAGAGAGCTTGGAGCTGAACAGCAAGGGGCAAAAAACCTTCTTAGTGAGGTGCTCTGCGAACACATTTTTCCCTGTAACGAAGTGGGTAAGAGGCTGAAATGTGAAATGATCCTCATCACTCCTACTGGGGCTCACAGTGTAGTTGGACTTTATTTTTAGCTCTTTAGCTCTTTTTTTTTGCCATTTATTATTTATTTCATATCTTGAGAGAGGTCACTCTTGCTCATCACTCTCTGAACTTTCAGGTAGTCAGAGTCTTCAGCTCATGCCTTTCCGTGCTTTGATTAGGTATGGTCCAATAAGCCTGACTACTGCTGGCAGCCTCCCAAAGTTTCATTTGCCAGAAAATAAGCCTAATGCCCATTATTTTATCCCCAAGGTACTTCAGGTTTCCAGACAGCTTTCAAATTTGAGATTAGGAGGCATAAACAAGCCAGGTGATTAATTACAAGAGGTGTTTTATGCATCAGATTCCATTTTTCAGCTGCTAAGTAAGAGGAAAACCTCCTCATCTGCCAAAAGAGTCTTGGTTTGCTCATGTGGCTACTTTGCATGGGAGCAGTCTGCTCTCTCTTTGAAATTCCTGTTAACAAAGTGGGAAGATTTCTAACTAATTTGAGGAAACAATGAAGAATAAGCAGAATGAGGCTACCACCTCCACTGTCCTTGCTGGGTCGTTCTTTACCTCTGGATCCTGGATGACCACCCGATGAAGCAACGTGCCTTTCACATATTGCTCTTTATTTCTATCTATTCATTTTGTTGGATGCTAACAGAACCCCAGCATCAAACAAGCACAGTCAGAGTTCATCTTCACCAGAGGGAGGCTGGGAAAGCTTGTCTCCTGCTTTCCATGAAGGCACACTAACCTATAGCTACACCAATGATTCCCAGGATCTGTGTTGTTCCCCTGCTGCCTTTGTAGTGGTGTCTCACCCCAAGGCTGCTCAACCTGCCCACACTTGTGGCAAACTCAGCCTAGCCATGGCACTAGAAAGGGCATCATAGGAACCCTTCAGCATCTGCTGGGTTTGTGTCAGAGATGCCAGGGTCCTTGTCTCTCCCTCCTAACTCGGGTCTCCATGACTCCTGGTAGTACTAACTTTGTGGGGCTGAGTGACACTCCTGAGTGTGACTTCATGGGACTGGGAGACCTTTCCTTTCCATGCAGGAATGCCATCTTTGCAGGTGCAGTCTCTGTCTGCTGCCCTTCCTCCATCTCACCAGCAAATGTCCCCCTCTCTTAAGGCAACCCCAGCCCCAGACTGAGAGATACAGAAGGAGAAGGGAGGACTAGGCCTACAAAGGGTTTATCTGTGGCTCCCTAACAACATCCTATTCATTTCAGCAACTTCTTCCAGCATTTCCCCATGGACAGAAGTTTTTAGTTGGCTTGTAAGAAGATAATTTTTTCACTTAGTGAAATTGGTCTTGCTACCAGAAGCAGAAGCAGTGGCAAATGACATCTGTTAATTCCTATCCCCGCATAATTCCCAAGTGGTTAAAAGCTCTGAGTGCAGAAGACAGCAGGGGAGGGGGCAGGGCAACTAAGGAATGCCACAAAAATTGAAAGCTATCTTGAAACAGAACATTAGAGTACAATTGAAAGCAGCTGCACTCAGTCGTTTAATGCCCATCCTAGATACAAAATAGATACAAAAAAACAGTAGCTACAATTGTAATGAAATAAAGGCTTAAAACAGCACTAACTAAGAGTGAGATCTCACATAACACAGACCTGGCCTTCTGCTGGCTTCTGGAGAAAGGAACAAGGGTCACTTGGCACTTGCCAATGTCATATCCTGACATTTCCAAAAAACTCTAGTAATGTACAGTTCAAAGACTACTATAGCTAACAAAGGTGACTGAAAATGCTGTGAATGACCCAAAGTTAAAAATTGAAGATCTCAGAATAGATTAATGGTCTATGCATAATAGTAAGACATACATAGAAAACTCAAGTACCTGAAAATAAATGTAGTAAATAAAGTTCTAAATCAGAGACGAGATTGCAGTAAAACACATTCTCCCCTCCACCACCCCACCCTGCTCTGCTGACAAAAATGTCTGAAACCCATGCACAGTAAAAAAACCTGTATGTCCTCTAAAGCAAGGTAATAAACTAGACATGCATGACCGTGGCAATGAAGACACTGCATGCATATTTCAAGTGTTTTCATGACTGATGACAACAGATCCTTTCCTGGCTGTGAGTGGTATAAGAAGGAACTAATTTTCTTTGGCTTTTCTCAGGCATACAGAAAATAAGGCAATGAAGCATAGAGAACATGGTTTGGCAAGTGACTTCTCTGAGTATTCAGTAGGACAGATCTTTAGCTTGCATATATCAGCATAGCATCATTGCCTTTATATTAATTTAACATCTGCCCCAGTTTATTAATGGTTCTGTTGCTGTTCTTTCTCAATCGACATTCATACATATCCTAACAAAGGAATCCCCAAAAGAGCTGTCTTAAATCAATGAAGCAAAACAATTTACCCCATAGTGGAAAGAAATATTGGAATGCTATTCAAGGGCTCCAAAACAATGTGGGTAGCTCAGCCTGGGATTTGTATGAAAGAAAAATGAAGATTCAGGGCATGATTTAATTTGTTTCTGCCAGGACATGGCTGCCCATTCTTGCACCTCTGGCCTCTATGCTTGCATGCTTCTGTCTACTAAACTAAATCCAGTACTAGTATTGAAAATCACTCCCCAATACAAGGATTGCTTCAATTAGATTAACTATCAGTGAGCAAGCATGTGTCTAATCCTTTACTTGGATTCTTCTATCGATCATAACTATTTCTTTGTTCGGTATTCTGTCCAAATATATTCTAAATATAAAATGCAGTGTTTGGTGTTGACATATGAGGAATGGCAGGGGGGAGAGTGGGGGTTGTCTTCTCAGTCAGCAACTACTAGCTCAACATATTCTTGCCCATCTGATTGCCTCTCCTTGGACCCGAGAGTATTTCCTCCCACAGGCACTGAAACCTGTACATTTGGAAGCCATAGCAATAGGAATAAACCCTTTTATTGTTTCTTTGGGTATTGAAGCTTGCCTCAAAGGTCCACATCTGTCTCTGCTGTTTATTACCTACTTAACTATTGGCTGTTCTTTGGCTCTCCTGTCCTTCAGTCCACTGGCAATTCATCTGCTCTTAATGAGGTGTCAAAAATGATTGATAATGCCTCTGTAATTATCTCTGCCTGCTCTTTAAGAACATTCAGGTGAGACTATCTGTCCTTGCTCATAAGTGAGCATTTAGTTTGTCACCATCATTTTCTTCGTTCTTTTTCACCAGCCCAAACAACTGCTCCCTTAATTGTTTTCTCACTTCCTCACCAACTGAATCAAAAGTACAGCTTCAAATGCAAAGCAACAAATTCTGTACTTGCACATACCTTGCTTGTGAAGTCTCACTGAGATCAGTGATAAGTGCAAGATACAAATCAGAGCACATGTTAGCCTTAGAGAAATGTGCTCTTGTATGCTTCAATCTATTCCTTCTGGTTAGTATGTCTGGATCCCAAATTGGCTTTGATTCCTGTGCTTTCATCTGATGTGCCAGTCTGGGGGCCAAGTTTCTGTATTAGAAGACAGATTCTACTCTTTGATGGGGGTAGCCTCTGAGGGCTTTTGGTTGAACTCCATGCCCAAAGCAGATGGTAAAGTCAGTTTTACAACCCAGGGCCTTAATTTGGTGTGGATGGATGCTCTAGAGCACCTATGCTGCAATGAAAAGATAAAATTATTTGCAATTGAGGTACCCAGGAACATTTTATCCACTTATTCAGATTATGGAACACATAATTACAAACTAAGACAGAGGCATGACCAGGACTGATAAAGCCTGTTTTCACTGAAAAATGTGTGTAAAATAATTGTTGATGTATAGGATATCAGGAAATTTATTGTGAATTTATTGTGAATTGTCTTCTTAGGAAAGATTCAATGCATTCAAACAAACCAAATTAATTTCCTTCAGGTACCCTTAATTGTAGGTAAGAACCATATGACTGCACCATTTTTTTCACTGATTTTTTGGGAGTGTAAAATAACTGAAAAAATTAAGGCATTGAAACCGAACAGCAAAAGGTACATGACATAATTTTAAAAGCATCAGGTCCAGCTTTTAGAAACTCATTAGAATTCTTTCTACAGGCTTTGGTGCACAGAAGCACCCATCCTATATATATATATATATATATACACACATGTATATATGTGTGTATATATATATGTATATATATATACACACCAAGGCATGTATAGTGGGCTCTTCATCCTTGTATTAGAGAGGAGGGATATTTATTGGGTACTCCTCAAGAGGGCTGGTCTCACCCGATCTTAGACATCTAAAGCAAAGACATTTATAATAATAAGCCACTCCCTGTAGTCTTGGAGACCAGTCAATGGGAAAAACAAGGCATGGCCTATCTGTCACTCAGGCACCACCTTCAGAAGAGGAGGAATTGTGCTCTAAAGAGTGTCTTTTTCTCCCACTTGGGAGATAACTCCACTTTGGCCACAGGGTCCCTTCAGAATCTTCCTCCTCTGCATTCCCTTGGATTTGATGAAAAATCTGGGCTGGACATACAGAGATAGGTTTCTCCACTGCTGTTTCAGAAGTCTGCTTAGGGTTGGAAGAGAGATTTGGACAAGAGACGAATGGTTATGGGTTTTATTGCCTTACTTCTGGAATAGGAGATTTTCTACTGGTATGAGATGGGAGCACAGCTCCTAGCACCCTTGCTGCCATTCTGGAAGGGAATCATTACTACAGCATGTCCTGCTGTTTCTTCTGGCTCAAGCCTAATGAAATGTGCACTGAAGTTTATTACACTGATCCTTCCCTCTGCTCCTTTTAAGATCTGTTTTTTGCAGTTCTGATGGAGTGCTATGAAGAAGGGCTACAGTTTCACTGGCATCATTATTTTTTTATTAAGTTTGCCCACATCACGCAGTAATTGGGTTTCCTGATTTGGAATCCTGAAGGTTCTCAATATTCTTTCAACCTATCCATCATGCTCATGTCCGTACCAAACACGTCTTCTCCAGCCACTGGCACAGATCATTACGCACCCTGTACTTCTGCCCTAGGCAAGCCCCCTTCTATCCCAATCCAGTTACCCTGGCACAGATGGATTCTGCAGCCATTCTAACTACCCAGTCAGTTAGAAGAAAAGATCTAATGTTGGCACCAATGAGAATTTTGTACATACCACTTTCTGTCCTCAAACTGGAGAAAGCACACTAAACTACCACTGCTGGCTGGGAGGATGCCGTCCTGAAAACAGGATGCTGCTATGCAGATTGCTCTGCATAAGCAGCAAGACCTGCCCCAACTGAACAGCTTCCAGTCTGGGTAATTTTTGTGATCAGAGTGATGAGCTCTATACAGTTATCCATGCTGGAAATATAAACACACATATACTAAGCACTGAAAAGGAGTGTTTAGATTATTTTTCAACACGTCAAGCAACTTGTCTAAAAGAAAGCCAGAATGTTTTATTCACATGAAGCTAGGTCTGGAAACATGTTTACTCAAGACAGACATTTTAAATACCATTATACCATTTCAATGCACACATCATGTGGTGGTTTTTCTTTTTCTTTTTTTTTTTTTTTTTTTTTTTTTTTTTGGGGGGGGTTTTTTTTTTTTTTTTTTTTTTAAATTGCTAAAATTTANTTGTTGTTTTTTTTTAAAGTGCATAAATATCAAAATTTACATTGAAACTTTTAAACCACTTAGCTTAATGCTTAACTTAACCACCTCAATGCTTTCTTCATTCACTTTGGGTTTTGCTCTTGAAGCAGACATCTTGGGATTTGAAACATATTTCCTTGTGTTTTTTGAAGAGATTTAGATAAATCTGAGACTGAGCATGAAGAGCCAGTACAGATTAAATTGGTGCTTGTTAGATCTTCAACAAAGGCAACAATGTTCTGGAGCATCTTAGTCACGAAGGCCAAACTGTTAGACCAAGGAAATGGCAAGCAGGAAGAAAAAATACGCACATTCATAAACAGCACAGTGAATTCCCCCGCCCGCACCTTGTTCACTCAGGCCAAAGCAACTACAAACCACTTCGTGCTTGGCACTGGTCATAACACCCACACAATTACTGCAGGTCCCCTGCAGGACGGCAGCTAATGAGGTGCTGATAGTGCACCACCTCACCGAACTGGAGATTTCAGAGTCTCCTGCACTGGGAACACCTGTGTGGGAAAGGCTGCTGCCCAGGGCACAGCTCTGACCCCTGCTCTGGGCATCCCCTTGGCATCCATTCCTGGCACTTCCCAGGCCAAGGAATTATTACCAATACTTTCCAGGTGCAAACATAAAGCTTCCCCTCTGCTAATTGCAAATTATTTAGCTTTTGGCAGATCGTTGCTGCAAAAAGAAGCTTTGGAAGCATTAGCTGTACAGTAAATAGTGCTGAGAAGGCAAGCGTGTAACCCTGAAAAAAAAGCATGTTGTTCAACTATCAGAGTGACTGGCATGTTGTTTAACTTCAGCACTTTCTTGTTTTAATTAAACATGTCCCTTTCTTTCTTCCTTTCTTTCTTTCACGAAGAGACTGTCGGCTAAGAAGCGTAATGATTAAAATAAAAATTAATTATTCAGATTTGCTGAGGACAAAGAAAGAATTCCTTCTCAGTAAATTTACAGTGAGTCAGTCTGCCAGGGCCAAGAATCAGCACTAAGTGAAAAGAAACCCAAGTAAGCAATTAACACCAGTAACAGCAGCACCAGAGATGGGAGCTCAAAACACCATAAACATAAATGTTCTTCAGGTGCTGTTTTAATTCAAACTGACTGGAAAATGACAGCAGTGCACTTCTTCAGAAACTCATACTGAACTGTTAACCCTTGCCACATAACTCGCTCCAACCTTATTCTCAAGGCATAATCTTAGACACACATCTTCACAATCAAAGTTGTAATTGCTTTACATTGTTGAGAAATAGGCAATTGGAGATGACGTTCCTAACGTGTCAAATTCAGTGCCATATTTGGGAAAAAGGATTCATCTATTACTGGTAAAATTTTCGGCCACTACTTACTGTTTTGTTCCTATTTTCCTCTCAGGGTACTACATGGCCATTTCATTGTGGGATCCAAGAAGTCATGCTAAGTCTGGCACAGCTCAAATTTCAGCTCAAAACCCACAGGAATGGCACTTTATAGGTAAAGTGATGCAGAATCAAAGATAGAGCACAAGAAACTGATAGCCTTATTTTGATCATGGTAAAATATAGACTGAATACTGATGTGGAGAACTCTGATGATTGAATAGCCTGAAATTACCTAAACCAAACTGCAGCCCATCCTAGTGCAAGAGCAGATTTTTGGGAAGAGCTGTCCTTTCTTGGAATTTAAGTTTCCTTGAGCATATGAAGTTATCTCTATAAATCATGTTGGAAATATGCTTAAAGCCTGCCACACTTGTGAGTAATTCTAGTTTTACACTGCCATAGATGTATCAGTACTGCTTATTTTTAAGGATAAAGTATAATTATTAAAGACAAAAAGTACACGACACAAAGGAAGTTAGGTATGACATATAATAAATTAGATTAGAAAAGGTCAGATGATAACAAAGCCTAACTATATGCCAAGACCTCCAAATACTCATTCAGCTATTAACTGGGCACTTCACACAGAAGAGCCTTGGCTCTTGGCCATTAAATTTGACAGCACAAACTTGGTAACTCAAAGTGAGTGCTCTTTGAGGGTCAGATGGTTGCTGCTTTGGTTTGCTTTCCACATTTGTCAGAAGCAGCCAGCCTGACTGCAGACAGAGACCAGAGCCACATGTGTGGCTCTTCCCCACTTCTCCAACATTTGGCAACGCGTAGCTGGCAACCACCTTGTGAATCAAATGACTTCTGTCAGACTTTTCAAGAAATGCAGAGACTGCAGATTAGGAAGGGAAGGCAGCCTTTTGTGTTCCCTCCTCGTGGTAAGGATCCTTCTTAGAATCAGCCAGAACCCAGCTTTTCAGGAAGTACTCCTTAAAACATGATTTTGCTCTCAGCAAAGGTTGCCAAAGTAATTCATGCACAGCATTCAGAGTAAAATAGGATCTTACCATTAATCACCTCATTTAAAAAGGAAAGTATCCTCCTTATGTGCTTGAGGATTTTGCCTTTGTTGGGGTTAACCCACAGGTCTCCAGTTAGCATTTTCTGCTCAATTAGTTCTTTCAAAGGGATTATTGAATCTACACAGATATTGTGTAATCTAGGTTAAGTCAGGAAATAGCATAATGAGAAGCAGTTACATGGAGAAGGGAGGTCAAAAAAAGCAGCAACAGGAACTCAGAAAATATGAGGATATAAATAAAAGGACAGGTGCTATCTTCAGTCATGTAATGTGATTTGGACTCAGTAATTGACCTAAAAATAGAGGAGACTAAAAGAAAACATTCTGAAAAGCACAGTAGAGGCCATAATCTCAGCTGGTGTAATTCAATGTACTTCCAGAGAAATGAGTACAGAAATGAATCACTACAGCAGAATAATAATAACCTATATATTTATAGAAGAAGTGGCAAAAATAGCACTTGTCAAAAAACATTACTCAAAGCTAAAGCAAAATGCTTATCGAAGAAGACCACATTCTGTGAACAGAGCTGTGATTACTATATTATGATTACAGTAAAGGCAGCGATGCATAGAGTCGGTTAATTTTAAATGCAAGTTAAGCAAGAAACATTTGGTAGCTACGATACAGATGGTAACAATCCTAAAAAAGAAGGGATCATGTTTATATTTTCCTCTATGGCAGTATTTTTGGAATGACAATGGCTAAGTCAGAACAAATACTTGAGTGGATCCTGCTCAGCTGGGTATATATCTGATCACATTTCAAACCTTGCCAGTTTTGCCTTGGATAAAATTATCTCAGACTCGGGAGAATTACTGAAGGAATTTTACTTATCAGAGGCAACTGGTGATTTTAAAGGATGGGCATTCCCCATCAGCCTGTGGACAAAAGGAAACCAAAGGCTGAGATTGCCTCAGACAACATAAACCTGACTTTTAGACTTCTTGCTTCGAAACGAGATATGAGATCTCCAATCTTCCCTGTTTCAGAATCACCCTGCTCAGCTCCTGAGAAATTTCACTGTTGAGAAAACTTGAGAGACAGAATAGATGAGGAAATGCTACTTTCCTCTTTGGTTGATTTTTTTTTTTCACTTGAATAGAAAACTTTCATAAAGTTGGAAAAATTCTGCTCCAAGAGGAGTAAACAGGAGGAGAAACATGCTTTCTGGCTGGTATCCTTCAGGCCAAGAATACTGCTAAATCTGTGCTTTAATCGCTGACATTTTATGCAACCGTCTATAATTAAAAGCAGAGTTTTCACCCAAAATGTATCTTATGCAAGCAACATATGTTTTGTGCAAGTGAGCTTAACTGTTCCCATGCACTGAAGGAGCAACTTCATTCCTGGA
Source organism: Melanocharis versteri (assembly GCA_013397845.1). NCBI lineage: Eukaryota > Metazoa > Chordata > Aves > Passeriformes > Melanocharitidae > Melanocharis > Melanocharis versteri. Next base: position 1,028,644 of record VZTG01002802.1, on the reverse strand, counting down.
GAGCTGAGACCAGACCGCCTCCTTCCAAGGCTGCTGTGCTCCAGGAAGCCAAACGTTCCCCCTGCCAAGCTCACGAGGAGCGATACCCCTGTTGCTGTAAATCAGCATAGCACGGTACTACACTGATTTAAACCTCCAGAGACTGTGACTCCTGTAGAAGCAGCACTGTTGGACTGCCGAGAATTCAGGCAGCGCCAGGATAACTGCATCCAGAAGCACTTTTCTCCCACAGTGGCTAAATGCAAAGCCCTGCAGCAGAGCCAGCTCCCCAGATGCACTGCTGGGTCACTGCATCCATTTCACTCACTCGTAGCTGAGCAGCCTCCTCTGAACCATTTCAGAATGGTGCACCTCAACACAACAGAGGAATGACAAGTGGCAGAAAGGGCTCTGTTACCCGTTTCAGTAAGGTTAAGGAATAATTCAATAGCACAAAAATCACACTGTTTAATTGAAAGTTTGAATAGCTTTTAGAATGTTAACAGAATAGCATTCCAGCCTTCCCAAAGATCAATGGAAGCTGCGTGAGTGTGTTATTTCTTTGAGAACTAGCACAGCCACAAAGTGTTATGGAAGTGTTAGGGTTATTGGCTTTAAACGGAAGCCAACAAATTATAAAACATCTAAACCAATAGCTTTGATTCACTCTACTTGCTTTGCAGCTGAATATGCTAAAATGAAATAAAACTAATATATATGCCTCAAGGTTGAAAGATAATTTTTCTATGGAGCAGTAAAGTAAGACACTTTATTTCAAACAGAGGAATAACATCAAAAAAACAACAACAAAAAATACTCCAGGAAAATTTAAACACTACTTGGACCTGTTTGCAAAACATCAACAACTTCTCAAAAAGAAAAAAGGCAACTTTCTCACATCTATTTGAACCAACTCTTCTCAAATGCTTAGAACTCTCTTCTAAGAGACAAGAAGAGCATTGCCACCAACTTCAATTCTGTGCTGCAACATCACAAAACACAGTTCAGTAGGATAATATAACTCTTCTTGTTCTCTTAATATTTTCCCCTTGGTTTCTTTTGCCCAGAAATGTCCTGAGGATTTTTTTTTCATTAGTTCTGTTTTGCTTGAAATACTGATCTGTTGCTGATGTGCTCTGTGAACCCATTACCTCCAACTAATGTGTCATCGGCTGTCCCTGCAAGGCTGACATGACAGTGCCAAGTGCTACTAAGATACCTGTCAAGCAGCAAAAATGTTTTCATGGTCTGATTATTTATACTTAATCACTTTACAAATATCAGAAAGTGTGCAACTAGTCACACACTGTGTCACCACTTTTATTACATTCTATTAATGCAGATTTTGTTCAAGTCTTTTCTAGAGTGAGCCTGTGCATTGCGTGCATGAGTATACTCTGCCTTCTGTGCATGAGAGTATTCTTGTTCCTCACTGGAAATTCTGACATTAGCCTTGCACGGGGTCATGAGAAACGAGCTTAGGATGGTGCAGTGGCACTGAAATGCTAGGGAAGCCTCACTGTGTGTTTATACTCTCCCAGAAGAGACAAGAGTGTCTGAGGCTCTGCAGTAATACAAACTGCAGACCAAGTCTGCAGCAATGCAAGATGTGATTAGCAAATCTGTCCAAACTTTGTGTAATAACAGGCAAACTCTTTCTGATCATCTAGTGAAAATCATTACATTTGGATTGCTTGAAATCCCATTTATTCCATATTTACCAGTCCGTATTTTCTCCAATTTGACAGAAAACTCTGTCTTAAATGTTGTCAGTAGGCTAGAACAAGATTATAGTGAAAAGTGGACAGTGGTGTTGGGGTTGTTTTGAGACAAGCTTGAAAATAAGCAGTTGTTTGGTAAACCAGTGGTCTCTTCTGTGGATATCAATATTAGTGGGATGATGAATACTATTTGTTCTCAAAAGTTGAAAACACTGCATCCATTTAAACAGCAACAGCATTGTTTTAGCTGTCATAAGGCCTCTGGCAAGATAAGTGGGAGAAGTTGACATGTTTTTTGTAGCCAGCTGACATAATTGGGAGAAAAAAAACAAGCAAGAATTTTTTGTTTCTGCAGTTTGAAAGATGTTGTCTGGTGGGTTCCCTCCCTTTTTCTCAGCTATATTCACAAGTCTAAGAAAAGACAGTACCTTTTCACTTTTATAACAAGTACATTAAGCAAGAGAGAGAAAGTGCAAATGTGCTCGAGGACTTAAGAGTAATGTAAGGTCTTTGATAATTTAATTCAAAACCAGCCAACTGGAAATCCTTGTGTGAACTTTAGTGTTCTTTAATGGTAGATAGAGATGATCAGGAAAAACATATTGCATTCCCCTATATATAAAATTTTGAAACTGCTTTGCTGAATGTCATACCCATCACCAGCAGTGGAACATCTTAGCAGATGTTCCCAACACTGACAGGCCTCAGGTGAGCAAAAATAGTTTAGATGGCTGAGTACATAAGGGGACAACATAAAACACAGTTTATTTCAATTCTAAAATTCTGTCACAGAGTATATTTTTTTTATCCTAGTCCGTCTCAAGGTTTTCTGTTGTTTCCCCAACCCCTTTTCCTAGGATAACTGCAAAATCAAGACAGGAAGGTGAACTCAAATACTCCATACCGTGTAACAAGCCACAGAAGTTTGTCTCTGAGCAAACAAGCCATTCTGTTGTCAGCTACTTTTGAAGAGGTTGCAGATGCACAAATTGATCTTCATGCTGAATTTGATGAGCAAAAGTGGAAGCACTTCAGTATGTCACATATTTCTGAAGCTAGACTTTCCCAGCCAGATGATTAATTCATACTCCATTAGGATATGATGTCTGACACCAAGACCTTTAGTTCTAACGAGTGGCCAGGAATTTGGATACTCTGAGCCCTTCATCCTTATTCGAGACGCTGAAGTAAGTGCAGTTTTCCTCTGGCGATAGTCTTAGAAAACAGGATATAAAAGCAATGTCCTCTCTTTAAAAGTGGTTATTAGCAAGCTGCATGTGTTTTAGAGCAGCTCTTTAGGCTTTGTTCTTACAATGCCAGAGCCCCTCTAACCCTGTGCGCAAAAGATACAGCTAACACCTTCCATGCAGAAAACAGCACTCTCCAAACGAGACTCCTTTTTGAAACGCACTTCCTCCCATTATGGGAATCACGAGTGGGGAAGGCAAACTGTTGTGCAGAGCTTGGATTCGGATATATCTGCAGATCACTCCCCAGCCCTTAGGCCCTGTTGGGGTATATCATTGTTCTGTATTGACACAGAGGACTGAATCTTGCCTTCAGTGACTGACAGGAAGAAAAAAAGCGAAGTGGAAAGGGAAGAAACACTTGCCACAAACATCCCCACACCTGGGGGGTCATATGGGAGGTGACCTGGGTGAGCACCACACCAGCCCCACACATGCTGGGGAGGGTTCAAGGCATGGAGGCAGGAGCAGCACAAACTCTTGCTGATGACCAGGTTGACAACCCACCAAACTGGCTAAGCCACACCTTGCCCTCACCTGGGTAGAGCCAGAAAGAGTAACTCCCATCTGCTTGATTGCCACCCCACCGGCAGCAGTATCCCCACAGACCCTCACTCAGCATCTGTGAGCAACACACCTCAGCACAAAAAGGAGTCCTGGGCTTGTCTTCATTCTCCCAGGCTGCACTGCACTTTTGAAATGAAGAGTTATTTTTATTAAAGAAAGATGCTTTGATTTCTGACTTTTACCATCTTCCTTTTCCAATCTTAGGGTCTTCATTAAGAAGATGCTAAAGGAGCCTTCTTCAAGAGACATTTTTAATCACCTTGACTTCCAAAACAATCTGAATAATCCACCCTTAAGTCTCCTCATTAAGGCCAGATTTATAAACTCAATCAGATTTTGCTTGAGGTTTTGCAAATTTGGTTCTAAGTATCTGTATACTTAGAGCTGCACAGATCAGTTTGAAACTTTGGGAAATTAAAAGAAATTAAAACCTCTACATCAAATATTCCTTCCATTGTAACTGACATGAGAGAACATATATATTTTGTATGAAGCTTGTCTTCCCCATCAATTTGGTGGCTAAATTACCGCTGCTGGGTCAAGGACAGATGAAGAGAATAAAGCTAAAACCTTGTTGGTTTTCTTTTACTTTTACTTTAGATCTATTTGAAAGATCAAGAGCTCAGTCTTTCACACTTTCCATGGCTTGATAAAGGATGCATCAAGGATGTTTGAGTTCTTGCATCTTCATGAAGAACCGAAATTTATATGAAAGACTTTACAATCTCTTTTATCTGAAGTTAATTAGCCACTGAAAAAAAATTATATGCTAGCAGAGTCTAAGGCAATCTGACTTAAAAAAACCCCTTTCCTTTCTCTTATTAAACATCCTCTCATTTGGCTGTGGCAATTAACTACTTAGCTGTTCCTCCAATCACTGGTTGGCCTGGTAGGACTTTAATTTCAAAACAAGAAAGAGGGAAACAATAAAAGTGAACCACCTGCTTTCTGAACACCTTTCCAAGCATGCTCCATGGATTCTTTCCTTCACAGGAGACCTTCACCCAGGTATATTTGTCTAAAAGCTGAACAATTGTCCTCTATTTCAACTGGAGTTTCTCAGCCTTTGTTGATACCAAGCACCCCAGCAGACCAGCCTCCCATTTCCATCTGAGAATGATGAGGTCCTAGAAGAGGCTGGCAACAGATAACAAGGATTTACATTCATGGTACCTGAGTACATTTAACGGAATTAAGAGTGATGATAGACCTGAGAAATTCTCATTTCCTCGACAATGATAAGGATCTTAGGTAGAGACAGCAACTGTATTTAAAATAAGTTACATAAGCCTGCAAAACAAGGGTTTTTTAAATGTAGGATGCTTGCTTGTAAACTATTTCTCCATAAATTCCTCATAGAAGCAAGGGACATAATACTAGCATTATAATCACTAATAGTAAAGATTTTTAACTTAAGACAAAGCCTGAGACTGGTATTTTAAAAGTAGCTTAATTTTTTAAAATCTTGTTGGGTGAGGGAGGTACTTCTAAACTAGGAGGGAGGCATGTCTTGAGTCCACTGTAGAAAGTTTTTGATTTTAGCAAAGCTTGCTTTACTGTCCTTGCAGTATAGCAACAACATTTGCAGTATAGCAACAACATTTGCAGTATAATAATATTGTAGCATATAATTCCAGGAAAAGGAACAAAAGTTATACTGGCCTTCACAGGCTTTGGGCTAAAACAAAAGACAGGTTTGCTCCTACTATTAAGGTGGAAGAGTTCATGTATATGCTTCTTGTCCTTCTATGCACTGATGAAAGAATATGATCTTTTCAAAATTCAGTGAAGATCATAATTAAAATTATATTCTCTTTCTTATCTACAAAGCCTCGGAGCTGTCATAATTTGAGTGCTATTCTTCTTGATCTACTTAGCCCTGACAGCTTATGTCAATGTTGAATTAAACTTGTGCCAAACCATTCCCCTTAACAGCATCTTTGTCTCTGATAGGAATCCCTAGGCACAATTGAAATAGGAGAGCCTTTAAAGTGGACTGGCTAAACATTCCCCCAAACTACCATGGATTTCTTTCCCTCATGCTCAGTGAGGATGCTGGCAGTTAAAAATACTTTCTGCAAGAGGACCTTCACTGTGATAAATGAGAACTGCTCCTTTGATTTTAATAGAATTACATTAAACTACTGCAGGTAAGGACCTGACCCTCTACACTTTTGGATTTCACCCAGGAAGAAATTACAGCAGGGTAGGTGGTGTCCCAGCTTAAAAATTTTTAAAAATACATACAAAGGAGACAGAAGCATACAAGAGATGACTTGATTATATACACTACCTTTTCCCTGTGTTTCAAAAGGCACATGCAGCTGGTTTAAAGACCATTCAGTAGGAAAGCAGAGCATGGACATTATTTATGATTCACCTCCTAGAAAGAAAAATTTCTTTCCTCTTCAGCCCTTGATGAGGGCTGGGCAGGGAAGAGCCAAGTATCAGCTTGAAGAGCCAAGCTGTGGGGCAGCAGCATGGCAGAGGCAGATCAACCCAGCAGCCACCAGTGGTGGGATGCCTTCCACCAACCTAGGTCTCAGGAGCTGTAGTTGGCCAGGGAGAAACACTCTGGCCAGCCCAGGTGGGACTGGGGAACTGACCATCAGAAGCATAAGCACCCTAACACCTCTCTCCCCTAGCTCAGCTTTGCCCCCAGACAGCCTTCCTGGAGCAGAGAGCAGGATCAATGGTGTTACGGGAGGTGGAAAACCAGTCATGGCATCAGCAAGGGCTGGGGCAACTGAACAGGGGAATTCCCTCTGCATCTCCCTCTCCCTCCCCAGCACCTGCCTGAATGAATGCATGTATCTCCATCCTACCTGCATCCTCTGCAGGTAGGTGTCTTACCTCAGCTTCTCCCTCCTCTTCCTCTCCTCTCTGCAGAGAGTTCAGGGCTTCTCCCACATACATATTGCCAAATTTCTGGGTTTTATTGGCTTTTCCAGGCACTCCTGTAACCCCTTGCCTCAAATCAGGTCCTCCTTCATCCACCCCAGCCGCTCTTTTCTCCCTGGGAGCACAAGTCACAGATTCTCATCACCCTTCACCCATCTCCTCTGAATGACGTCTTTTCTCCAACAAGAAATGAAGTTTACATGTGGAAATGCACAATGTTTGAGAGACAAGCAGATAGTTTGCCTCTGACAGACACAGAGAACCCTCCTGAGTGTAGCTGCCAGATGAACAAGGTGTGTTTTGCTCAGTCGTGTTCCCTGCAGTCAGGCAGGGATGTACCACGAACTCGGCTGACTCCTTCCCTGGGAAGTCTCCCAGAGAAAAGCAACATGACAGGCTCTGACATGACATGTTACACGCAGTAATTAAGTGCTTCTTCATTATGGCAGAAACATCATGGCATTACTGATAAGTAATGGTTTAATTACTCTTTCATTTTTACAGAAGAGGCTCCAGTATTAGACCAGTAAGAAAAGAGAAAACAAAATAAACACAAACCACTTATATGAATAATGGAATAGCACATGATCATGGCAAGCACCCCCTGGCCCTCTCCCACCCACTCTCCAACAAGCCTGCAGAGAGCTTCCCCAGGATATTGCTGCCACCCAACCTCATCATCTGTACACACAGTAACTCACAAAGTCCAGCACAGAAATTCCTGCTCTCCCACCAGCAAGACCTAGCTGAGTCAGATGTTGCTGCACCCACGCAAGTGCACACACACGTGTATGGGAACAGGAAGCTGGAACAGCTGAGGTCCATGTGTCATGAGCCACCGTGGTTTTCCACAAGGGATGAGAACTAGCGTTTCAAACCAAGTTCATCAGGAACAGCATCATCAGGCCTGCAGTGAGGGGTGCCATCTGCTCACTCTCCCTGAATTCAGGCGGCCCACGCAGCGCAGGCATCTTCTCAGTTTGTGTGGAAAAGCTGGTTCTCCGTGGAGCTCAATCCAGCACCTGCAGCAGAAGGAGCACACTCGTCAGACACCCAACACTGTGCTCACGTAACGTGAGCAGTCGTCACCCATCCGCCTCTACCAGCTAAAACTGACTGCCGTACCTACAGTCATCACCACGCTGTGTCAAAACAAATCTACGGGCAGCACAAGGAAAAGCATTTCAAGACTGATTAAAGAGCTGCCTGCAGGATTTTCCAAATGTAAAGCCTATTTAATCATTGCATTTCTGTGGGCTTTCAGGAAAAGCAACTCGGCTTTGAATGACTCACCCTTCTCAGCCCAAACCATTTGTTCTCTGTGCTAAGTATGGCATCTATTTACTCAGGCAGTCAGGGGCCAGGCGTGAAATGTGTGTCAGGTCTCCTCAGGTCCACAATTATGTACTGTCATATTTTTAATTGAGGTAGTTTCCATGAAAGACCTTGTTTCCACACCCTCAGGACAGCTTGGAAATTCAGAACTTGTTCCTCCCAAAACAATCACCTCCACAGAGAGAACACAATGCTGCAGAAACAAAAATAATTGTGGAAAAATACTGGAACACAAGCATTTAAACAATAGTGGTGGGTATTTTCCAGAAGCCTGCTGACTCCAGCGATTTTGCTCTAAAGTAACTTTGTGGGTAATGCTGCCTGAACTGTCACCCATTACTGGAAGCTAGTAACATGCAGTCAACCCTCTTAAATACCTTTTTTTCTTCACTGAGAAAGCCTGTCCTCATATATGTGTACTTAAGAGATTCCAGAGGTCTATGTACAGCCAAATACAAAAAGACACTACATGTCTTTTGTCATATAAACAATAAAAATTAAGGCAAGTCTCATGGCTATCTGCCACCAGGATAAAGGAAAGGCCTCATTGCCACTCTAGAAGTCTGAGGGTGCACCACTGCAGAACTGTGTGATGTCATTATTTAGATGTTAAACCCAAATTAACCCTTTCAAAAGTACAAAAGCAATTTCCAGTACGGTCACTCAGTTCACCCTGGATCAATAACACATTTATTGCAGAAATGCTGATCCCACTGAAGGCAATATCAAAACCTCTGTTTCACATACAGTCCAAAGTACATTCCTGGACTTCGGAAGAAAGTTTGCTAACGAAGAAAGCACAATTTCAAGTTCAGCCAGGAATTTTGGTACATTACAGGATGAGAACCCAAGAGAGAGATCGATTTTCTTTAATTATCTAAAAAAATATTATTTTCAGCATTGCAAATTGCATGTACTATCAATGCAACTATAGTTTCAGGGTTGCCACAGCTTTTGAAAAGAAATAGATGTTTCTATGTACTTCAGAGTTGTTGTTTGAAGAATACCTTTATACCTTACCCAGCTCTCCTAGACAGGTTGTCTTTTTCTACTTCAGAACTTTAAAATAAAATCAGTATTGATTAGCCCTTTTTAAAAAAAAAACCTCGTGCATACATATCATATCTCATTTACTTGTAAAAATCCCTAATATATTAATCAGTTCATGAATCTTGAAAAAAACATGAGAAAAGAACAAACCTCTGCTGACCTGTGCACACATTTCCCAGTGAGATCTACCATTAATAGCGATAAGAAATAATTTTTGGTAAGTGAAAACAAGATTGCTTGAAGATTCAATCTGAAGAGCTATAAAGTTTATTCAACCACAAATGTAATACTAAACAACAAAAAAGACTAAAGACAGGGCAAAATACTCTAGTTCGAGTACAGCTGCAATGTGGTTAGACACCTTGTCTTGAAAATCAAACAGGCTGTGCTGGTGGTTTTCAGGTTATAGTACTGGAAAATCTGATGTACCAAAACTAACTTCTATCATCCTGAAGGAAAGAAAGCTCCCTGTGGTTTTAAAGGATGAAGTCTCTGGGATCCTGACCTGTGATGTATCTGCTACTAGTGATAAGCAAGTCACTTCAAGAGGGAGAGGGCTCACACATGTCATCCAAACAGCAGTTTCCCTCCTTTTACATGTGGCCTAAACCAACACAGCTGGCAGCTGAGGTGAGACTGAACACACTGCCCTCAGGGTGGCATTTCCCAGACATGGTGTTCCCCAAAGCTCTTGTCCTTAGGGACTACGCGAAGATAGGGACAACAGGTTTTGTGTTCTGTAACAGCAACCAGACCCGTAGCTTCTGAAAGAGAATAGCGAAAAGGTGTGTTGGTTGCCCCATATACAGTCACATTAAGAACATAAAAGCCAGCATCTACTCAAGAACCTGAAATCTCTCTAGAATTACCTTAATTCAACAACTCTTTTCCTTTGCCACTAAATTTAATTAACAGGGTATAGAGATATTGTCTAGAGAGCTTATTTGTTGCAGTCACAGACAATGTGATATGTCTCAGTATTCTCTATGGCTAAGAACTCCATTTATAAGAGAATTTGCTGAAAGTGAATGTTAATCTGGCTTAGGTACAGAAATAAAAAATTGGTAAACCATGAAATGCAGCATTGAGCACAAAGCTAATCCTCAAAAGAAGAAAAAAAGAATAGGTTTTGATAGAGCTTTTTTTTTCTCTTCTTTTTGTCCAGCTTTGATGTCTGAAGACAACCTGAAAGTTCTGTAGTCTGTTTTTCCTTCCTCATTTTTTCCTTGCTTTCATATATTAAAAACTTCCAAAGCATATCTGAAAGAGCATGATTTTATAACCACATCTATGTAAAGAAAATGTGTATTTTTCTAATATATACCTAAAGGGTTTTTTTACAGATGTGCAGACAGGCATACAAACAAACCTCAGTGCAGACAAGGTTTAGCTAACACGTTTAACTTCAATCTCCATTTAAATATGAGTAGTGTGGAGTCATACACTACCAGTGTTAGGGCAGATGTATTTAAACAGACCAATTTTTCCAAATTAAGATGGAGAGCTATGAAGAACTCAAGAGACCAGAAACTCTTTGATTATGAGACAGTGACTACTAATTGTGAAGGATGAAAATACCTAAACAGACGGCTCAACATATGGACTTTTTGTTTGGTTGGTTTTTTTGCTTATTTGGGTTTTGTTGTTGTTGTTAGTGTTGCTGTTGTGTTGGTTTGGTTTTGGGTTTTTTTTTCCTCAAAGTCCAGTTTAATCTGCCACTAACAGGCTATGGAGATTGCTGCTTTGTTATGAAATCTGCTTGCAGACTGCCCCACCAAAGCAGCAGGATGTGCTTTTAAAACCTCACAACAGCATTAAGAATAATACAGATGTTTGATTTCCCAAATATTTAACTGCTTCTCAAGTTTCCTTGCAGTAGGGAAAGCTTAAAACCATCTCAATTTTTTTTCATTTTGGAGTTTCTTTTGGAATTAGCAGCTGTATTCATACTCACAGCCATCTCAAAGAATCTCCTCCAAGGGCCGTAACTATCTCCTAGGAGAAAAACATAGCCAAACACACTTGTAATGCCAAGAACCTACTCATTTACAACAGCAGAAGAGGAGAACTCATCCAGGAACATGAGCTTGCACTCTCCGGTTTTCACAAACGGGGCTGTTCCTTAAGAGCTAGAAGGCATTACATCATCCACCTAAATATCTTGCTTTCTAGGAAGTTGTATTGCTTTCTGAGCCAGCAGGAAAACAAAAGGTTTTCCAGAAAGGTCTGTAACAGCTTTATATGGTAGCCAATGGATGTGACTAAGGATCTCAGAAAGAGGATGAGCTGTGCCAGTGTCGCCTCATTTTCTTACACATTCTGTGTAGCTGGCACTGGGATCAGGGAGCATTGTGAAAGGCTGAGGATGGAGGTGTACTTGGCTTAAATGCAGCATGAATCATGGCTTTGAAGCAACAAAGCAACCCTTTTAATGATTAAATAGGGCAAAAGAAAGCAGCCAAAGGAGATCCTGTTTCATCTGCATGCATGTGCATGTACAGCTAACTGACACAGTCATGCACACAACAAACCACAGGGAAATATGAGTGAACTTGGGAGCTGTATGGATGCCCTGCACACGTACATACTCATGGATGCACTGGCATGCAAAAAACACCTCCTCCGCATACTGCTATGGTATGGCACATATACACCGTGTCTGATGTTTGTTGGTGGGTTTCTCTCCTCAGATTGACTCGGGCAAAACAAAACCAAAGCCTCCGGGGCATCTCCCTGTCGTAAGTGGCAGTGTTGAAATACTTTTATTTTCAAGAAGTCATCACACCAGTGTTCACTTGAAGAAACAACGATGAAGGGATTTCTTTGTGAAAAACAAGTCCTTATTTTAATGAAGAACCTGCAGGGAAATTCTCATCCTTTCTAGATGGACCACCAGGTGAGCTGCAAGAGTAGCATCAATTTGCCTTGATACGTCAGGCAAGGTCTTTGAATTAATTTTTCCACAGCTCCCCAGTGGAAAGCTGTCACTCCTTTAGTTACCACAGTCTTGGCACAACTCAGCACAGAGTGCTTGAACCTTGTCCACCAGTTAGTGCTGCAATTCACAGTGAGAAGACACCAACATTTAAGTGGGATTTTGCTTTTCCTGGACTTCATTCCCACCCCATGCATGGGAAATCTCCATGTCTGCACAAATACTCTCTCCTGCCTCTGAGGGAGGCAGCTTGATTTGCATCTCACCAGACATAGGAGAGCATCACTGCCATACAAATCAAGCCCACCTTCCCTGCCTCAACAAACACCTACAGCAGCACCTCAGAGAGTAAGAGAAGCACAAACATGTGAGCCTTTCCTAGGGAAACCATCGCTGCTTCCTGGGATGAGCAGGGACTTTCCTTGTTGAGAACTGTATCTCTATAATGTTAGCATTGTTAACTGCTAACAACCTGGATTTCCAAGAATTTGTGGAGTCCTACCTTTGAATGTGTGTCTTCTTCTCTACAGTAACTTGCACTGTACCATTTAAACACATGCTGTCTACAAAAATGTTTAAGAAAACCCCAGCACCCTTTGCCTGACATTGTCTAACCAGACTGCTGTTTTCTACTGCAAGAAACAGAGATCAGATCTTCTGATTTTCCCTTTTGTTTACTACTCCAGTTATTATAATGTATTCTAATGGCATCTCACCTCCATGACTGGGGATGTTAGATGTCTTCTCCTATGGAAACAACTTCATATCCTTGGTTATCTTATTATCTTTCTCTACATATTCAGTAGTTCAGAGGTAAGTTCATTTTTCTTGAAGACAAGGAGAACCTCAACTAAACCACGATGCTCCAGATGTGTGTTCATCGCAGATTTTATTCAGTGGTTTATCATGCCATTCTACCACGCTGTTTGATTATTTCCCTCCTAATAATTTCTGGTGTTTGTCATTGAAGAGCTTCCCACTGTGCCTCCAAGATGTTTTTTTTTCCATTTGATTACAGCCAATTTAGAGAATATCCTCATGTTCAGATGGGCCATCTGCAGTACTCTGTAATTATTCACATCAAATCCAACCTTCTTTATATCATCATCTGCCAAGTTAGAAATGTGAGAACCTTCTGTATTTCAACAGTTAGCTGTAGGATGGACTGCCCTCCGTAACTGTTTATAACCCACGAATGTTATCAGCTCATTATCAACTCCCTTCTCCATATCACCCAGGAATACACTGTACAGCTCACTCCCATTCTGATCTCTGTGGGACACCTCAGAAATTTCAGTAACCATTCTCCTTCAAGTCAACAGATGATTCCTTCTTACTTCTGTTTCTTATCTTTTAACCAGTAACTAATTGATAGGATGACTTTTTCGCTTCTCAAATGCTAGCCTAGTTTCTTTCAAAACATTTGCCCTATCTGTCCACAGTGTTCCCTTAATACCTGATTAACTCTTGGCTCTTGCTAAAGCTGGACCCCTGTTTCCTCATTTGCTTAGGAAAAAAATGTTTCCATTTGTTTTGCCCATACTATGGCTTTACACATAACCTCACCAGAATTCATATCCTCCTATATTTTCCTTCTTTAGATTTCCTTCCTGAAGGTTTTTTTTTAAAAACAAATCACATTTACTCTTGTTTAGCTTGTTTAGCTCTTTTTCCAGGTGTAGAAGTAGAGTGACACCCTTTTTAAAACTGATTTAGATTCACTCTGAGACCCCCCTGCACATCTAAACCTGCTGCAAGACTCCATGACACCTTCAAGTGCTTAAGCCTCCAGCTGCTCCTTTTACTTTCCTTTTTTTGCTTTCTAATGCTTATGATTTGCCCCTTTCAAGCTGAAAAACAAATATGCTAGATTTTCTGCATGGCTTCTATTAGGTAAACAAAAATTCTGTTCTCTTCTTTTCTCCCTGGGAATACCAGAACATGGATCACCACATTTTCTGTTCATACTCAACCCCGGAAATTTATGGCAATTGCAGTGCAAAATCTTGCTACCGAAGACTTAAGAATATAATGCACATTAACAGTGAAGATACCTGTATCTAATAGTGTACCAAACTGAGAATAAAATAAAAACATAAAGCCTGAGCCTTAATACACACAGGCCAAATGCATTACCACAGATCTTACCCACAGAGCATAACACTAGAAAATTAGCAGAGAAAAATCACCATCAGTTTTAAGAAAAAACTAATGTTGAAAGAGTCATCCTTTACCATTTAGAAACAAAAATAGGGATTTTTTTCTCTAAGAAAATCAGGGTAGAGAAATTAATCACATTTAAGCTATTAAGCCCCAGCTCTACTTTTCCTGAAGCATCTTAATTGAAAAAAAAAAAAAGAATCACTGTGTTATGTATGTCTTTTCTTATTTTCTACCATATGCTATCTCCTGGGACTAAAGAAACATCCATTTCATCTCATCTGTATTTACATGCTAAGGTATCACAGATCCTTACACCAATTTACTAATTTCTCAGTAAAATTGTTTTTTTAAATTAAATAAGTCCTTGAAGTGTTTAACTTTGCCAAAGTTTAAAAGTTTGTGCCATTGACTTCAAAGAGCAGCATGTAAGCTTTTGCAGAGACAGTAGTTTTGGAAAGGTGTGAAGTAAACACAATAAAAACAAGCATCTTCTTATCTTCTTGGAACCATCCCTCCAAAGCATTTCTACAGAGTAAAGCTCAACTTGGTTTAAATTTTTTGGGTCATAATTGAAAGATGCAGAGCCAGAAGTTCAGCTGGGGTAAAACTACACCAGCTCTAGACCCTGTCTTATCCTGTCTTATGGATCACGTAATAAAGTGGACAACTGGAAAATCTAAAGATAACTTCTTTATATTTTTGTTAGTCCATTTTGGGAAGAGGAGTTCTTTTTGAAAATGTTGCTTGAAGTCGAATTTTTAAAATCTGCCAAGTGTTTTTAAAGTGTTTTAAGACTGACCAGAATTTCTTAAATGTTGTTTAAATAATTTTGTCCAAATTTTGTGGAGAAATTCCTCCATTCAGCTGTGAATAAACAACACCAAATTCTTGATTGTTAGTAGCTCTAGCTTAGAGACATCTTTTAGCTAGTCCCCCCTGCTTTTTCCCTCAGTAGCATATTAGCTGGGATCCTAAATATTGCTCGGGGAACACAGATAGAAATGAGACCAATTTTACTCTGAAGGAAATTTTAGAGAAATTAGGGGAATTACCTCAGGAAGTAATTTTGCTCAGCCTACACAGAGACACTACATGTCCTGTTCAGTAGAGTTTGTTATATTGCCAGCACAGTGTAGTATTTTATCTGCTCTCTTCAGATTCACATGTGTATTTAACCCTATTGCTTTTGGGTCCTGTAGGAGGCCATACAGAGCTTGTGGGGCCAGGGCAGATAGTCAGATAGAGCTTAGAAACATGAAAATATAAAATGCTAACTAAGGAGGATGCGTAATCAACAATCGCCTCTCCTTAGAAAATAAATTTTTTACTTAAGTGAGTTGGTGGCAGGGACAGAAATATTGGACAGCAGATATTTTATGGACAGACTGTGCCCTTTACAAACATTAACATTCTCTTAATTTGCCAAAAACTGCTCATGGAGATACGCAAACAGCTAAGTCAGTCACAAGGACACACCCTACAAAGATGACATAAAAGTGCAAAGATGACATAAAAAGTTGATTCTATGTCCATTTTAAAAAATTGTCTTCTTTCCCGTTTTCTCACTTCCTTGAAACGAATTTTAGCTATTATTTTAACAGTGTTCTGAAAAAAGTAAGATAAACAAGCTTCTGCCCTCGTAACAGAACCGTAACAGAAATAATGGATAAACTAATGGGAGAGACTACCCTGGAAGGTTTTTAAGATTTTTTAAGGCTGACCTTTAACACTTATTCTTGCAAAGCAGCATTTCATACATTTTTTAATTCACTCTTCTATAATACATATTCCAATATCAGTTACACTGGATCTATAGGGATCCAGAGACAAGCATCATTTTACTATGGTAATAAAGGACAAGAGGAATACATCCTTGTGAATTTGTTCCCTTTGAAAAGTTTATCTATGAAAAGAGAAAAACACTGTGTTTTTAAAGACAGCAGAGATTTAACATATCCATTTCATATGCAAGGCTGAGTTTAACTGCATGTGGACTTTCTATTTTCCCAGACGTTCAGCCACAAAATCATACAAAAACCACATATACCCTAACACACAACAGAATATGCCTAGCCTATATATTCATTTATTTCCTTCAATTTTTTTAAAAGGCTGCTCCCTAAAAAACAGAAGTCACATTTAGTTATGAACTAATACACAGCTTAAACATCCCAGATTTATTTTTTTTTTAAATTATCACTAGTGGTACTCTAGTTCGAACAGCACACTACGCTTGCTGTTGCCTTCTTGCTGTACTCCCCAGTGCTGAGGTCACCTGCCTGAAGCTCATGCAAGGCAGTAATTGGGTGTAAGATGAAAACCACCACATGCCCCTGGCTTACCTCTCTTTGACGTCCTGAGGTGCAGCTCCTCCAGGTTGCCTCCTCCCCAGCACTGCCGAAATGCCCTCCGAGAAGGTTAAGCAAGCATCAGTCCCTCACACTCAGAGTCAGGGCACTCTGCTCTGCCCACACTGTGCCCCTTTCCCATCGTGGCAGGCAGCCCACAAAACAGGCTACCATTCAGCAGCTGCTCACCTTGCACCCATGGGCGAGACGTGCCCTTCGGGAACCCTCCTCTCCTGGACCTCTCACAGCCCTTCATCATCGCTCCTCTCTTCCACCTCACGAGCATTGAACAAGCCAAGAGTGCTCTGGCACTGCACATGCTTCTGATCAATAAATTACTCTGCTTTACATGGTTCAAATTTAAGCTTTTATTTGGTTTTTAAATTAAAAAAATAAATTTCGTTATTAAATAGTGGAATGGGTCTAAACTAATGTTTACATATTAATTCACTTGCTTTAGGATACCACCAGAGAAATAATTGAAGTATACCACCTGGACAAAACTTTCTGTTAGAAAGCTCAACAGCGGCGTTATTCAGTTAAACAGGAAAAAAAGCCCCAAAAGTCTTAATGTTTACAATGAACGTTAGAAGTAAACCTCTGGTTTCAGCATCATCCAGCTCTAGTTTCCACCACAAAGGCAGTCATTGTATTCAGAATACTATACCACAGTGCTAATGTCATCGGCTTCGTCTGGTTTCTTTTGCCTGCTTGGCAGGGACTTCAAGTACTCGAGGTGCCTCCTTGCATCCTCCTGGTTCTGTCGGACGTAATAAACCACGTAGGAGATCACCATGGTGAACCAGCCAAACATGGTGACCAGCATGGCGTAGTCAGTAGTCTTTTTAGGGAGGTTGCAGAGGTCGGCGTCGTTGGCAGCGTTGAGGAAGGGCCTCCCCGCGTGCTCGTCCAGCACAGAGGTCTTGCAGATGACATTGTTGGCCGTCTCGTGGTTGGAGGCCATGCTCCGCAGCACCTGCTGCAGCGTGCAGTCACAGTGCCAGGGGTTGTTGGCAATTCTGGCCCTGGCCTTTAGGTTGTTGAAAGCGTTTTTGTGCACGCTTTTAATCCGGTTGTCGGACAAGTCCAGAGTCTGCAAGGTTTCTGCCACCCCTTTAAAGGCATGTTCATCTATAAACTCAATCCCGTTTTTTGATAAATTGAGGACTCTCAGTTGGTGCAAGTCCTTAAAAATTTCGTTGGGGATAGATGTTATCTGATTGGAGTCCAAATAAAGTAAGACTGTTTCTGGAGGAAGATCTCTGGGTATTTCCTTGAGGTTTGCATTGCTACAGCTGACGTTCAGACCTCCGGAGTGGGAACAGAGGCAGCCTTTCGGGCACATACTGGCAGAATGAAAGCACAGTATCATGAGGACAAAACTTTGTAAGAGCAGACACATGGAGAGGGAACGAGTTAACCACAGGTCTACCAAATGCATGCTGGGCTGTCAGCATAATCACACGACCATTTCTCATTCAGCCAACAGGGTGGGAAAAGGCTCGGCAAAGCTGAAACGCAGCTGCATTTTCTTCGGCAGTATTAGTAAAAACTGGTTACTAACACGTGAGCCTCCTCATGGTCAATATCCTTCTTAGAAGCACGCCTACAGAGAAGAAAGAAAAAAAGTTCTTTATACCATAAACTCCACTCCTAACTTTGTTTTCATTAAAAAAATAGAAATAAAAAGATGTTAAAGGGAAATAAATGATCTGTTATCTAAGGTAACTCCTATTAGCATTAATCTGAGTTTAGTGCATAAATCCCCAGGACCTTTTTAAGAGGATAGACTACACTTACTACAAATTTTACAGGTTTGGTCTTTAATACTTACTAGAGAAGGCACTGGTTTGCTTTTATCACAGACTCCTCTAAAATAGCTATAAAACTAAACTGCATTTTCCCTTGCTGAAGTAGAAGATGCATCGATAGGAGCTAAGACTTCTATCTCCAGCAACAGCGAAAGGTTAAGTGAGGAATTTGTGGCGGTTAATGTGAACTTATCTCAAAATAATTTATGCTATTTTAAGTCCAAATCAAAGTACTTCAGCAAAGAAATATTTTTACTATATCAAGCAACAAAAATCAGGTAAACCAAATGCTGCTGCAAGACACCACAATCACCCATCATCTCCTCGTTTGTCTCCCTCTCCTTCTCTTTTGCTCTAGAATGCTGGATTTCTTGTACCTCTCAGCATTTTGTGAGACCCACAGATGTAATTTCTACTTCCAGTTTTTTTGAAATTTTTCACTTCATGTAACAAAAAGAAATGGAACAATTGCCAAAAACTCACAGACCCAACCCTCCAAAACAAATAAAACTCACAAAACCTATATATGAGCCAAACATTAAAGTATCTTATTCACAGCATGTCATTTGCTAATAGGACATATGAAAAATACTGTCTCTGCTTCTCCCCCCTTCAAGCTGGCTTTAAAACTGCAAACATCTAGAAGCTTTTCCATTTTCTCCATTAATTGGAACACAAATACAGAAGTCTGAAATGCTGACCTATATGGTTTCGAAGGCAACCCTTCCCCCCTCCACCCCTATTATGGTAAACTATTAATTTCTAACAACAACAGGTCCATTTGTTTTCATGTACATGCTCTCTGTCTTTGTAGCAGCTCGGATATGTGTAG
Organism: Melanocharis versteri; assembly: GCA_013397845.1. Classification (NCBI taxonomy): domain Eukaryota; kingdom Metazoa; phylum Chordata; class Aves; order Passeriformes; family Melanocharitidae; genus Melanocharis; species Melanocharis versteri. The sequence goes on along the minus strand of VZTG01002802.1, from coordinate 1,009,755 downwards.
CCTTCAGGTTGTATTTACATATAAATGAATTATGGTTTTTTCTAAATCCACACTGTAGCCCACTGAACAAGAAAATCCCTGCACAGAGGATATGTGTGATTTTACATGAAAAAGAAGAAATTGCATTGCAATCACTTTTTTTGCTTGCAAACTGACACACCAACTGTAGTTGCTGACACATTGCAGTAATATGGATCAGATGTGTCAAGCATAATTTCAAACTCATAGCTCAAGTTCTATTTAACCCTTTTTGCTGAGGCTCAGTATGTCACTAACCCCACAGGAAAAGAAAAATAAAACAACCCAAACCAATCTTAACAGCATGTACATTACTTGTGATTACTCCATGGCTTGGGAATGGCAAAAGCTCAGCATACTCCCACTGCAACTACTGGAGAGAGTAGTGATATACTACTATATACTACTATACTGATCTTCAACTCACCTATTGTTCAAATCAGTGATTGCACAAGAACCTAAATAGAAAGCTTACACCTGGATTCCATAAAAATTCTACTCTAAAATTAAGAAGAAATGTAATTGTTAGCAATGAGAAATTGTGAAGTGAACCCTGGAAACGTGAAACTGTCAGGAGGGAACTAAGCAGAGCATGAAAAGCTCCCTTCGAGGAGAGAGAGGTGAGGTAGCACCTCCTGAGTCAATGAAATCCTTCATGACCTCTGTGGAAAAAACAGGGTTTATGTGAAAGAACCCTGTTGCAGTGGGTGCATCCTTCCCATTTCTCCCTTTGGCTCTTCGGTCACTGCAGTGCTTGCTCTTCAGACCAGACAGAAATCTGCTATCGAAGGAGATAAGCTTCAGAAGTTGTTTTTTTATTTCCCAGCCTGCCCAAAAGCGCTAAGTACTTGCTAAAACGTGCAGCCCATTCGGAGGCCAAGCCAGAGCTGGCAGCTGCCCCCCCTGGCACTGGGAGCTGGCAATCTGCTGCTCCCTCCAGCAGCCCTGGGTGCTGCGGCAGGACAGCCTGTCCCCTGGAAAAACAGCCACCTATCTTCTTTTCCCTTCATGCTCACGTGTCTCCCTACTGTGCTGCTGCACCAAAAGAGTAGATGAGTGGCCCTGCTCATCACCACAGAAGCAGCATCATCTCATCACCTACTACTTGTACGCAGTGGCTTCCCACCACCGGCACCGGAGTCCTACTGCAGGAAGAGACTGGGGGGAAAGAGCAAAGACCTGAAGTAGTCTCCGGTGCTTCATTTCATAAAAGCGTAAAAATCATACTGTTCTCATCAGAGTGTGACAAATAAATATCAAATTTGCTTCATTACAGGCTAAAAACCCGTCAACCTGGAATTACAGCATGGACTCTGCTGAGTCCTCCATAGTACTGTTAAACCACCAAAGATCATGTATCAAAGAGGCCCCAAGCACCAAAGACAATGTAGAACGATCTCATCCCACTGAAGACAAACGAAACTATTTAATGTATTAACGTGTTTAGAGTGGAAGAAGTAGAGTCATTATAGACTAAGCAGGATAGTGTTTAATGAAGCAATGCCTCCTCTAAAGGCCTAACTAAGTAAATGAATATAGAGAGGAAAAAACTTGCAATGTTTTAAGTTGTTAGATAGAGCAAATACAAGTTTAAACCGGTAATTAACAACCCAGTCAACAAAACTTGTCTGAATAAAAACAAAGCTCAGCAAATTCCCAGTAAATTAACCAGAAGAAAATCCAATGGGACTGAGCATCAGTCAGGGTAAACAGAGCTTTGTTTGCTTCAGAATATCCAATCCAAGGGAGGTTATCTTAAATCTGAGGTTTAGGTTTCAACAATAAAGAAATTTCCTTACTTCTAGTGACTGCAAGAAAAGAAAACTAGGATTCACACATTTCTAATGCCAATAGGAAGATCTGTGGCTTCTTGAGCTATATCTAATTTCCTCTTGCTTGGAACACAATAAATAAAGAAGGTGTCAAAGCTGGAACAAACACAAGAGGGATATACCAGACAGAAACACTAATGACTACAGACAAAGGGATGAAAGACACAGAATTAAAATAAATATATGAATTAATTATGAATCTGCAAATAAAAAAAAAAATTAAAAAGTGAACGAAGGCACAGGGAAATGACAGCAATACCAGGAGCACTGGTAGCAGTGTGGTGTACATTTCTAAAACACAAGTACAAACATAGAATACCTAATGCGAAGTCAAATATTGCAGGGGAATAATACTACAGACAGAAGATTGCACAGAAGAGTTCTTTACAGTCTTGCAGCTTAAGCAGGTTTCCAAGGATTCCTCTTCTCAAGCTCACCCAAGACCATTCACTCAGTGCTAATATCCAACAACACAGGGAAATGTACAAATCCTGAAATCCTCAGGGAAAGCACATTGCTTTTAGTACATAGTGAGATTTCTACTGAGCTTCAGGTTTCAGGTACTTGCAAATGTTTGTCTTTACTGCAAACAAGGTGCAGAGTATCTTAGCTCCTGAATGCAACACTACTAAATTACCTATTTAATAACTTCTCCCCACAAGAAACTAGTAATGTAAGGAAGCTTTAGTGCCTCCAACTACCGACATGGAAAAAGGGCCCACAGACTCAACAAAGTCACACAGAAAGTCCAGGACAAGACTGCCTGCAATATTAATTTATGCTGCTTTGTCTTTGGAGAAAGATACAGGAAGATAGGAAATCCTACAACCATCACACAGAACAACCGAAAAATGACACAGGCTGAGATGTTTTGTTGTTTAGGGCAATGCTAAGACAACAAAAGATGCATAAGAAGAGAATCAATCATATATTTATAGTTAAAGATGTCTGACTAGGGGAAGGGGTTTCTACTGTGCTGTAGAAACTTTCAGAGTCCACATGGCAGCTTTGGTCATTACCCAAGTACTCACACATCCCCTGCCTCCATAAAATGTGAGAGTGGAACAGCTACCAAATCCTTGCACTTGAGGGCCAGCCACCGCTCTCAGAGGACTCCAAAGCAGAGACTACAACCAGCCTTGAGAGGTACTCTGCCTAAAATGTCTTGAACACACCCACACACAACCCCCTCAGCCCTCAGGTGAAATCAGTGGAGCCACTCGTTGATGACACTCTTCCTTCAAATTTGTATCCTTCAGATGTGAGAGAGGTATTTATTCCCTATTTGCTCATCGGATGCCCTCTCCATACACTGTGTATCTACATTTTAGCAGGGTCCTTCAAAGATTACTTTCTGGCACTACAAAGATTATCTGTGACAGTAAAATATCTTTGCTCAATATGACAACGCTTCTACTTGGAATTTCACCTAAATTCTCCGACTGTGTCAGGTGAACTCCCAAACATTTCTGCTGAGGAAAAATCAAGACTATCACCCTTCTCCTGACAGCTCTTCATCAAGCAAGATGACAAAACCATAACCTTATGTATTTAATATAAATGTCTTTATGGGAGGATTCCTGTTGTAAATCACAGAATGAGGGCCACAGATTAAGTCTGTAGAACAGGGTCCAACAGGCACATGCCAACATAAGAGCCCCCAGACTCACACACAGCATCCTCACTCGTTCTGCCTGCTTGTCAAACACTGATGGGAAGGATTAGCAGCAGCTCTCTGCTGTCAGTAGCACACTGGCCTTCACCAGATCACAGGCTATAAGGACTCCTCGGTGACAAGAGAGAAGGGAGACTTTTTAATTTTTGTTGTTATAATTCACAAACAAGCAAAAATGGGAAAACGGAAAAAGACCTCATCCTAAAAGCATCTTCATTCCATAAGCTGACAAGCACAGGCATAGTGTAGAACACACCTTCCGAGCAATAACAACTGGATAAATATTGCAGATATTTCAGAAGATGTTCTTTTGCTCTTTCTTTGGGATACAATATCATGGGATGCCAAGGAAAAAAAGACTGAAGGTGCTGGGGCATCAAGCTGCAACTCAAGCATGGTCCTGGAAGTGAGAGCATAGCTGGCAGCCACCTGTAGAGTTTTATGTGGCTTCTAGGGTCAGGAAGTCTAGTTACAAAGGGTTTTCACTGCTGATCTTTTACGTCAAGTGATACTTCCATCTCATGCACGATCACTTGTGCGGATGCCATAAGCTAAATTATGCCTTCACTGGCATTTGAGCAACTACAGCATCCTCCTGCACGTGCAAAAAGGGCTGCACAGGACAGACATCTTGCTGTGAAGGAAATGCAGTGATAGTAACTCCATTTTCCCTATCAATAATGTAAGGCACTAGAATGATGTCTCCTCTTCAAAGCCGGACCCACTGATGAAAAAGACTGCATCTCTTACTCCAGCAATGTCAAAGGGGGCACAGCTAACTACTAATGCTCAGCAACAGCGCACGCAGTTTGCACTTAAGGTTACTGAAGGCTCCATGATTAGAAAGGAGTTTCTTGTTACTGTAGCTTACCTGCTCAAACGAGCAGGCAAGATCAGAACAGGCAAAAGGAAGCAGCCAGTGGATCAACCACAGGGGGTGAGCTGTTGGCTGCATCATGACTGTACTCAATCTGTCTGGTCCGTCACTTTTCAACCACCAGAAAAACTGGAAAAAATTATGTACAACCCAGCTTCCTAAGAATGTGGATCATAGGGACTGATGCACAGTTCACCTGCCTAGCCTTACTGTGCTTCTGAGGATGTACAGCTGCAAAGCTTAAGTGACCTCACTACTAACTTTAGGCACAGTACCCAGAGAAACCCTCATTTGAAAATGAATCCCAAATGGCACCACAGAGCTCCACACTCCTTGGGATCACAGAGTCCACAACAAACATCACTGTGTCCTCAGTCAATACTGAAGGCATCCCTGAGAACAACTGCTGACTCTCCACATCAGAGACGCATGCAAGTGTCAGGGTGCCGCCCATCCTCCTCCTGTACAGCCCATACGACTCATATATTAACATAGAAACAGCTCCTATTTCTGTGGGCAGCTCTACTGCCTTCAAAAGAAGCTCTCAACTCCCAGTAAGCCCTCAAGAGATCCCTGAGAAACAGCTCAACTTTTCAAGCCTGGAGTAAGTAAAGTCCTACCCTTCAGAGTAACAACTTTTCTTGCGTGCCAGCATCGGAATTTTGATACAGAATTAGAAAAGACCAGGAAATAAGACTCCTACAGGGCTCTTTTTTTAGACATCTTTAAAGCAAACTTGCACTTTGAATAAATATTAAAATTTTATAACTAAAAATCCATTAAATGGTGCACTGTAAAAAGATCATTATTTTAACTGACTTCCAGAAAATTACTGAGATGTTTTATAGTTTTGAAACACCTGACATTATTATAACTTTTTTCCCTCCTTTATGACATTGACTATGTTGGTTTATAGAAAAGATGCTCATTGATAAATCTAGTTTTCTATTGTCTATTAAAACAGGTCTTAACTTTGCCATATTGAATATTTTTGGGTTACATCGGGTTCAGCAAATTAACCATTGAAACAGAAAATACACCCCTTTCTAATACAGTTTCCCATGAATTCTGCTTCCTGCAATGCCAGTCTGCTTGTTACAAAACACACACACCCCTACCTTGCTATCTCCCGTCCATAGAGCTGTATTTTATGACTTTGTACTCCTCTTTTTTCCCCACTGTCATAAAAAGCCATATACTACTTTATCTCTAAAAATATTACCTTGCAATTAGCACTGAGAAGTCAGCCATAAAATGGAGATTATAGGCTAAAATTAAAAGGTGATTATCCAACCTGAAAAGTTCAGTTTGCTAGAGGACTGAGGACAGGACAATTTTACCTGAACACAAAGAAAGAGATTTGTCACCACTGCACCCTAACAATTGCTAATGGCATATTCAGGAGGAGTTAGAGAAGATATCTAGAGAAAGAACTATTTACATACATCCTACGCGTAATGAATCTTACGCTACTGGTAAACACAGACCTCTCAGTAAGCTGCACACTGAGCTGTCCTGTGCACCTGTGTGCCAGGCTTGAGAGCAGCTGAGCCTCTGGAGGCCAGCAGAGTCTGTGCACATTGGGGAAAAACCTCCATGAAATCCTGCCTGGCTCCAACATCTGCAGGCTGAATCAGCCCACAGATTTTAAAAACTCAAGAAGCCTGATGTAAAAATAAGAAGCGGGGTTTTTTTACATACGTATGGATATATGATAGAACTACACCATGGCAATGTGACGGACTGACTGAGCGGGTACTGAGCTGGAAAGTGATGCTACTTGCGAGCTGGAGCTGGGCAGGAGCAGAAGGACCCGAAGGGGAATGCAGCAGCCACTTCTGACCTCTGTGCTGTCTGCGCACTACAGAACAACAAATTGCATGGGTACCAAGTGAATTCCTCCAAACAAACAATACAAGCCTTTAAAACAATGCCACCTGTGTGCTGTCAGCACACCACGGCCAAGGGCAATCTCAATAGCTGCACAGACGGACTGCGAGTCAGGCAACTCAACCTTCTCCTTGGCTTCAGGACAACATGAGGAGATTCCATTTAGCAGATGAAACAAGAATCTGGTTTGGATTCCCAGGACAACCTGTGTCTTTCACGCATCTTTCCCTGTCACTCCTCAAACGTGGAGGCCTGGCTGCTTCACAGCTCAGCCACCTTGAAGGTAGGCAGTTAAGATGCCATGAAGCACCAAACCAGAGAGGTGCCACAAGCTGCTTGCAAGGTGCCTGGTTGTTTAGATTCCCAGATGAAAGTCTCCAGCCATGGAAGAGTTTCAGGATTTCAGAATATGGCAAGATAAAAAATCCTAAAGCAGTAGAAAGAGAAATTAATAGAAGTCAACAGAAAATGAGGTAGGAAAAAAGGAGTGCAAAAGATCACTGATTCTATGAATAACTGAAATGTCGTGATTAATCAGTGTGAGCCTGAACTTAAACTACGTAATAGATTAATTATCTAATAAAACACCAAATGTACTCAAACTACAATATTCCCCCCTAGGACAGGACTCAGAATGCCAGTCAACATTTTGTTCCCAAAAAACCTTCAGTATAGGCATCTATATATAACTGCTCATGGCAAACCTTTTCCAGCTGTAGAAGCGAAGTGTGTAGGTAAAGGTTTATAGATCTTGAGCTATGAATGCCCTACCTTAACTGTCACAGAGTAATAAAACGGTTGAGGAGAGCCAAATGAACATTTTAAGCTATAATTACATTCTGATTGTGAGATCACTGAATGTATCACTCCTTATTACACATTAACATCTTAATTATACTGTGTGGGCAAATGAATCAGCACTTTAAGACTGATGGGTTGGGTTCATGTTAAAAAATGTATTTGACTTTTTTCCCTTTTCACGTCAAGTCAGGAATTATTTCGTAACTCTCATCTGATAAATAATTGTGTGAAGCTTAGCAGAGGTAATAACAGACTGATGACAGAAAAATATTACCAATCATCTCCTAACTTTCCTATGATGCTTTGCTCTTGGAAGTCTTCTGTGGTAACACATTTCTTGGAATGAAATTTGGTAACTTGCTGGAAATTAAAGAAACAGCTGCTGAGGATACTGGTAGACCTTGTTCTTTTGAGCCTTAACAAAGATTGAATCACCTGCTTTTTAGAAGGTACTCAGTGCTGCCTACTCTTCCTACTTATCTCCTGCATCCTCTTCATCTGACATAGACTACAGACAGCTCCCATCCCTTCCCTGAGCAATATACCCTGATGGGAAATATAAACAGCATTTTGTATGCACAGCCACGCCACTTGAAAAAGCGAAGAACACATTAGATACACTTAGAGTGCATATGTAGCGGCAACATAAAGCAAGTCAAAAATGAAAGGCGTAAGATATACCTCATAATCCTTAACATCACTTATCACTATATTTGGAAGAAATTGTCTTGACAACCTATAGAAAAAATGAACAAAGGCTCAAGATATGCCAGTTACTGCTCAGCAAACACATCTGCAAAAAGATTTTTTTACCACTATATAAGAACATGAAGAACCACATTACAGATGCTAAAGGAAAATGCTCCAACACGCACAAATGACTACTTGTGAAGAGTTCTTCAAAGCTGCATCATTTTCTTCTAGATTATTAGTGTGCATTGGGGTAAAAACATTTTTAAGAGTTTGGAATTACATTCTACCAAGTCTCAGTCACATTTTCTGAGAAAACATCAACAACCATTCTGTTTGGCAAGAAAATCCTTTCCAGTTGCAGCTGAGTCAATCCTCCATACGATCTATAGTAGAAAAAAATAATACTCCAAAAGCTTAAAATAACCTGAAGTGGAAATACTTCATCTTCCTTGGGTAAAGAGATCCAGAATAAATTCTTTTCTAAAGTCTGGTTATGAAGAGAATACCTAGGAGCCTTTCATGAATAAGCAATGCAGTAGGCTTTCAAGACATCTGATATAACCCAATGGACAATGTTTTCATCATAAAACGTCAATTTCACAGTATTTGCCCATTTATTTTTCTCCCATATTATAAAATAACACGATCAAAGTGAAACAGACAAGTGCCCACTTGGAGCCATACTCTTTCCAGTAGCTAATGATGGATGCTCCTTCAACTTAATTCAGCAGAATCTATCAGATCAGAGAAAATCTCATCTTGATCTCAAGATAATTACACTGATTACCTCAATGATTACCAGCATAATCAGTGGCAAGTCTTGCAATTTAATCTTGATAACTGCATCTGGTGACTGCAGATGGTGTCCTTGCCCAGTTGAAAATCTCATTCTATTTCTGCAAAGTGTAAATCTAACCCCTGGTAACAAAACTGTGTTATCAGAAACTGATAGGTCTTTAAGGAACCACCTTGCAAAGATAAGCAAGATTCAGACTACCTAGAGACCTTCCTTCCACTTTTAAGGGTGTTTATTTGGTTCTGTGTACTGTGATCTTTAGGCTCATTTGAGGTTCATCCAAATGCTCCTGCAATTTAGTAGAAAACAGAAGTTGTAATTAGGCTGGGGAGGCTGTGCTGAGAATAAAGTCAGCAAGGCAGAAATAAGCGTGCAAACCTGAGGGGACCGTTCAGCGAGGAACACGCTGGTGGCTCTGCGAAGCCGCCAGCAGCTGCCCAAAGCAGCAGCAAGACAGCTGCTGGCAGCAGACACCTGGGCACCAGGGAGTCCGGCAGCAGAGGTGCTGCAGACTCCAAAGTAAGACAGGGAGAAGGAGAGCGAAGCAGAGCATGGCTGAAAGTTGCTTTTTCCAGCTGGCCCTCTGTCACAGAGCAGGTTCCCAGGAACTACGATGGGTCACCACAGATGAAACCGTTTCTTGGGTTAGACAGCTCAACAGGAAATACAGATGTGAGCAGAGAAAGTGCCACAGCGACAGTTCAGCACCCAGTTTCTTGCTTTTACTGGGTCTAGATTACTCTGTTGTGTTAAAACCCAAGAAACCAAGGCTGCTCCTCTCTCTGCACAACTTCCCAGTGACACAAACACAGAGGAATAATCCATGGCACAAGGAATTTGCAAGAAGCCAGTAGAAGCTATTACTAAAATGAAGCAATCTAAATAATAGTAATACACAAGATGAGACTAGAAAGAAAAAGAACATACTTCCAGAGCCATTACCCTGAAAAAATCTGAAAGGGGAGAAAAAACCCGCAAGATAAATTAGCAAAAGGGGACAGCAGTTAAAATATAGTACCTCAGCAGTTGTTAATTCAGCTCCTTGTGCTTTGAAATATGCTAGCTGTATATTAACAGGACCTTAAGGAAGCATGCAAAAGTAGAGCAACTCATTTAGAAAAATGCAAGAAACATAAGATGTGTACCAGCACTTAAAAGAAACCAATCAAGTTTGAAACTTTCAATTAAAAGCTCTAAAGTTAAAAGTGAATGCTCAACACCACAAAACCACAAGCTTCTACTAATGAAATTAAAACTGTGACTTATAAACATAATTCAGAAAATAGCGAAAGAGACAGCAAGTGTGGAATAATTATGAGATCAATAAGCAATTAAGCATCTCTAAAAGACATTCAAGTGACCTTCCAGAATCAAGTGACACACTGAGTTAGCTACAAGCCATTTGGGCTTGCCAAAGAAACTGGCTGATCAGTGATGCTGGTTTTGCTGTGCCAATGGGTATCACACCTGCACACATAGCTGAGGGAGCCAAGAGCACATCTACAACACCACACATACGCAAAATGTACTTCCCATTTCTGCACCAAAGGTGTCAAGCAAAGGTATCCTAACCTACCATATCAAACCACCCACCACAAAAACCACATCCCCAGTTCTAATATTTTAATCCATGAGCAGCTTCAAATAACTGTAATTTCTTTTTCATCAGCTTGCCAGAGAAACTTACCTCTTTTTTTTTTTCTGTCCTAATAATAGATTTTCTTTCTATATTTAGGTATCACTATAACTCTAAAGGCTCAACATGTGGTATTCTGGAATAGTCAGACATAGGGCTTTTGTACTTCAATGAAAGCAAGATTACCAGGTTCCCATCAGGGCCCACTTTCAGCTCTGCTGGCTACTACTGCCATTAGAAGCTGAGGAAAAAACTAGCCCAAGTACAACTTCTGTAGCCCTGCTTCAGGTGAGGATCTCCCAAGCAAGGAAAATCTAGCAGTGTAAAGCTTCAATGCCATCTTGTGCTGGCAGCACTTCCCTAATTAAGAATTTAAGGCCAGATGGAGCCATTAGATCATCTAATCTGACCCCCTGCCTACCACATGACATGTCGTTTTACCAGTAAACCTCATATTGAGCCAAAAAATTTAGGTCAGACTGAAGCATGTCCGACCCAGGGCACTACCTTTTGTGCCCACTGTTCTTGCAGCATCCTGTATCAACATCCACTGTAAGAGTTAAATTACTCTAGCAAACATATCTGCTCCATCAGGATCCAGACACCAAGCAAAAGTGTCTGTTTTCAAAAGAAAGGCTATACTGGCAGTTAATGTTCCACTGTTCATCATCAACAGTTGCATGTTACCACTTTGTCCAAATGAAAGTTAGACAAACTGGCTATTTTTTAATCTGCTGGTGAGTTACATCAGGCCCTCAGCTGCCATTAAAGAACTTTTCAAATTACATGTGTTACATCTAAGCAACAATCAGCATGCTTTCATTTTGAAATAAGTGCTCTGGAGCATCCCCAAGGCTTCCCAGGAAGGCAGGTAATCTATTTATTTATTTATTTATTTTAACCATGTAGTACTTTTCCAAAGTCATAAAAAACTTGCTGTGTAAGTTTCTCTTCTGAGGACATACGATGATAGCAAGCTGTTATTACAACTTGAGGTTGCAGGCTGAAATCCTTTAAGGGTTCTCTGACCCTTACTCAGCAAAAATCTTCAGCCTGTTTGCAACTCATCAGCTTGGTGAGAGGCAAGCGAGCCTCCAGTGTTCACAGCACTGAAATAAAAGTTATCACCAACTGCTAAATGAAAGGAACAGATCTAAAGAAAAAAAAATCTGCTTTTCTCAGTGGAAATAAACACCAGCCTTTATCAGACATGGAATCTAGCTGTGCAAAAAAACAAAAACAAGGCACAGCTGCTTGACACTGAGTGTGCAGAGATTTTCCAGTCAGTCAGTCAGTCGCTTTGCCCAAGAAGAAAACAAAAGGAAGAAAGAGCTAAAAGGAAGTGTTGCAATGGCTACCTCCAAGGAGAGAACAAATCCTTGAGGTCACATTTTTACTAAGGGAAAAGAGGTCTTTATCAGCAGCACTAGAGCACAACAGGAACAGACTGAAACTTGATTCAGTAAAACCCTTATTTTAAAGACAAGAATACATCAGCTCTTTGTGTGTCCTCTCTGAGGTTATCCAGCCAAGTTGACTTTGGCACACCTAGCTGATACAAAAAGCAGGAGTTGTGAAGGAAAAAAACCCCTTGATTAGCTGGGCAATGATCCAATAAGCAAGACACTCGAGGCTGCAAGTTCACAGCTGAAGAAGCTCAGGTAGAAATAATTCATAGCAAATTAAGTTAGGTCATGATAATGAAATTTAAAGACATGTGGGACATGATTTATTTTACTAAGGCTTGTTGAAAAGTGAAACACAAGCAGAGCTAACAGGAAGGCTAATTTAACTCTGGTTACAGTTGGTACTGGCACTGAGATAAACTTAACTTGACATACTTGGAATGGGAAAGAAAATATAAGAATAGGATTTTTTAAAAAACTGTTTAGCACCATTTTTCCACACTGCAGGAGAAAGCAGGGCAAATTCGATCTTGTGAATCACTGCTGCTTGTTTCCCAATTTTAAAACATCCTGGCACACAGCCCTCAGTGGCAAGTGCAGTGGAAATAGCTGATGGAAAGGGCTGGGAAAGGATGGATAACAACATCTGCACTGCAAAGCCCCTGCCACCAAGCAGCAGGAGGGAGGACGGGAAAACCTAACAGGAAAAGGTCTCCTAAGAGGTGCAGACCCCTTGCAGGTCACTGGAAAGCAGCAGCAGCAATGGCAGGAGGGATGCTGTCATCGTTGAGGCTCCGCGAGTTACCTCAAGAGGTTATCCGGCGGCAGCCTGGGCTTTGGCTTCACTAGGCAACAGATGAGGTGCCATTATGTCCTCAACTGTCCCTCCTGCCACCCACGACTCTCACGCTGTGAAAAACGCCAGGTGAAGGGGAAAAAGAGTCACTATAACGGACGAGTGCAGCAGTTTGCAGGAGGGGGGAGGGAGAGAGTAATGAAAAAGCGCTAGTATTAAAGTAATAAAGCTTGTGGCCATTTTTCAGTCTGAAATGCACAACACCATAAAACAATGCTTAAAGGCACTCACTTCTGTTCCAAACCTCCTGCACGCTAAGGCACCCCGCTATTAGCACATAAGTTGTTTACTACCAGTCTTATTTCAGTCAGACTCCAGGAGAGCCATAAAGCTGATTTTTTTCACTCAGTGCAGGAGTCCAAGTGGCCTCAGATTTTCCTTGGTGTGCCAAGCCCCAGCGTGTCACCTGCGATCCCTGCCCAGTCACTAACCCACTCATTTCTAGTAAGATGTATAAAAGTCAAATCAAAGCAAAGGCAATCTGTGCCTGGCACATGGCACACATACTCCCTCCTTCTTGCCTGCTTCTCCTCGAGTTCCTGAAGCAACAGCTACTCTTAGTGAGGTGTGTTGAGCACAACTATGATGGCAGCTTTATCTGCCAGTAAGCACCACTTGTGTCACACTTTCCCAAAATGGTCTGGGCACTGGTTGGTAAAATGAGACTTCTATTTCCTCTCCTGAAACAATTTCTTCAAAAAAAAAAGTAATGGAGAAGTAATGAAATATAATGACAAAGCAAATAAATAATGGATATTCTCTTGAAATTAAGACATTTTTATCTTTTTACTTGTCACTTGCCTCTTTTTTGTTTGTTTCTTTGGTTTGCCCTTTTGTTTGCCCCAAATAAAAGCATATAAATTCAAAGCAACTCGCTCACTTTTTTTTCTCTTTCAGAAGCAATCATTATGACTTAGGGACTCTTTATACAAAGCCAGTGTCTCACTGGGAGGACTACTAATTCAAGGACAAAGGGACAGAGGCTAGAAGAACAGTGGTACCTACAGGAAAGTTTAAGGCTGACAGACAAGCCTGTGGAATTGCAGGAAGAGCAAAGAAGAAAGAGAACAGAAGTTACTCTCAGGCCTGTGCACTCACCTTGAAGGGAGGAAGCCAGATGTGGGAGTTTCACATGAGAGACCACATTGGCTCACAAGCCGATGGGTGAACTCCTTACAGCCTGGAGCCCAGCGGAACTGCCAAGCTTTAACAAGTTTTATAAATTATACCATCTTTCTGGGAGCTACATGACAAACCATGAAACAGCCCACCAGCAGCAGCAGCATCAACATTCTGCTGACTAACACAGCAGCAAGAGATGCAGTGGTATGGTGAACAAACCACAGTCTTTCCCCCTACTTACACATCTTCACAGCGAGAGAGTCAACAATGAAAAGCACCCTGTTAACTGTCCTCCTTTTTTCAAAGGCACCTTTACCTCTTATGCATTCAACTCCCACTTCTGAATACAAGTCAAGAGTCCAGGACATCCAAAGAAGTTCAACGGGCTTAAACAACACTGCTATCAAGTCCCAGGCTACATGCTATGAAGAACAGCAAAACAAAGAGCAAACCAAACTGTATCACTTGAGAGCAGCATTTTCTAACCTTTTTCCTCATGCTTCACATCACAGGAAACATTATCTTACTCATTCTCCTTTCCTGAGTTGCCATAGATGCAGTGCCACAGTGCTGCAGCAACATGCAGCCATCTTCACAAGCTGGTTCAGATCTGAGCACTCCTGCACTCCTGACTGCCTCCCTTCTTGCTTTCAGTCTGGCACAGGTATCCTCCAGTTCCATCCTGCCCTTCCTCACTGGACAGTGAGGATAACAGACTAGCTCAAGCACAACAAAACAGATCAAGCTTCTGGAATGAAGTGGTGGTGGACACACTTTCAGTGTCACTCATTCTGGTCCAAGGACAGTTTGCACGCACCCTAAAAAGATGCTTTCTGAAAATGACAAATTTTCCACCTCTTCCAGCTGCAAGGAGAGCCCATCCTTGCAATCCTACATTTAAAACCTCTGCTAGCCTGAGGAGCAGCCCAGTGTTAAACCTCAGTCAACACCGTGCTGCTGACCCATTTTCAAGCCAATCCACGATAGGTGAGCAGCAGTAGGGTGTTCACAGCGGCAAGAGCCACATGTTACTGCACCACTGGGGCTCTCAAGGTGCTCTGCACTCAAAAGTGTCCCCAGAACACGAAAGGGAGACACTCACAGCCGTGGCATTAGTGTGTGCTACCAGCCATAGCATAGCTGCACTACGGCAAGCCAGGAGACTGCAGGCTGGCAAGCCTGTGGCTCCTTGGGGCACGAGACTCAACAGCCCTAAAAAGCTACTACGATGGGTCTGCTTTCCTTTTCATTAGGATATACAACCTCTCCTTTCTATTTCCACCAAAAAGCTGTCATTTTGCAAAATACCCCACTCTAGAATTCTTCAAAGTTGCACACAGAAATGTACTTTGGCAAAGACCTCTGCAAACAGTGAGGAGTGGGCAAGTCAACCATCAACCCAGGAGGTGTCTTACAAGTACATCTACAATATTAATCCACCACATCATCATTTCATATTATAAAGCTACTTTCATGGATGTACAAAAAGCTCCATTAAGAATGAATGATTAGTTCTCCATCAATGACTTTAACATCTGCCTTAGTAAGGTAATCATTTATTAATAACAAAATAAATAACTAGGCTTCTCTTAGAATCAATTTTAGTAGTAAAATGAGAGGGAAAAAACCACTCTATTTATAACATGTTAGTACATATTTTATTTAAAGTTACCCAAGTATTTCCCAGGCAAAATACTACATCCTACCTCTACTCATTAAAATAGGACAGGGCTCAAAGTCTGATGAAGAGGAAAAAAATCATTTATATTTTTCCATATACAGAGGCATTCTTTCAGTTAAGTAGTTTCTTATTTCTGCTGCATTTTTCATAGCATTTGTATCAATACTGCTACTAAAATTTTAATGGATACTTTAGTGTTATTGGAACATACATGTTTTCTTTATCAGGTATGAATTTTGAAAAACTTGACAAAATTTAAAACATGTATAAAACATCACACAATATGAAAAATTTCAGTCAAAATACAAAAGCAGCCCAAAAGTTGGTACAGCTTCTCTTCAGCATAATTACTCCAACACTTGCAGCCTCCCACTAGTTCTGAGGCAGTGCCACAGCTCCCATGCACAGCCATTCTCGCTTCCACGCAGGATGAGGAGCAATCCTGGCAGACCCCCACATGCTGCTAGGCTGAGTCCTAAGTGCTGTGCAACACCCCGAGAGCCACTGGCATGTTTATGGAATCTAGGAAATGGAAAGGCTTTTAAAAAGTTATTATGAACTTAAACCTGGTGGAGGCGTGCTGGAAAGGTAGATGAACACTGCTGAGGACGGGTGGCTCCTCAGCTCTCACTCCGTTCAGTGCGGATGTCCAGTGTCTCTTTAGAGGGCAGGGCTGACTAACCTCTGGTCTCCATCAGTGGCACATGCTCAGCAGGCAAGTGAGGATCTGTGCTTTGCACCCCAGTTAGCCCAAGCTGCTGCTGGACTTGGAGCTCAGAAGAAGCCAGGAGCCAGAATCCTGCCTCCCGCTGATGGCTCCACCCAAGAAGCAGCAGTTTCTGGTCCTGCTGAGCTCAGGAGCTGCCAGGTTCCTGCTGAGCTGGAAATAAAAGCTTCACTTTTTTTTCCTCCTTCTTTTTCTCCATTTGACAACTGCACATAAACACTTGTAGCTTGGGACTGTAACACCCCTGCAAGCTTAAAACAACCTTGCTCAGGCACGGACGACAGCTCTCGATGGCAACATGAATGTGACTGCAGACTAATTCACCTTGTTGTTGTGACACATGAAAACCATCTCTGAAATCGCTGCACTGTCTGTACTCACTCCTGTTACACATCTCTGCACAGTCAGCACCCAGCCAAGCCAACACAGGAAAGAAGCACACAGAAAAAACTCGCACCTTTTTGGTAGATTCTTTCTGCTTTGTGCAGAATTCTTTTCAGTGCAATCATGGAAAGACCTTAATAGCTTAATTTAAATACAGATCTATCAACAGATTCTAAATTTTTTTAATACACACACTCTGCACAGAACGGGTTTGTGTCTAAAGCACATTAAGGGTACCTCTGATATCTGGAAAGACAGACTACTATCAGGAAAAAGGCCATCAATTTAAAATCCACTTATTCCTTCAATATTCTCTGCTCAGAAATCCCAGGCCCCTGCAACCAGTGAGAAAATCTGGAGCCATAAAGGCTTGTTGTCAGCAGAGGAGGATCCAGTTAAGGGACATTTAACCACGCTGGTCCTACACAAGCCCACGGATCCAGAGGGGATGCATCCATGAGTGCTGAGGGAGCTGGCTGATGTTTACAGGAGGCTACTCTAAACTATCTTTCAAAGATCATAGGGATCAGAGGAATTTCTTGTGGACTCCAAGAAAGCCAGTCCTATTTTCAAGAAAGAGGATCCCATAAACTACAGGCAGGTCAGTCCCACCTCCAGCCCTGGGGAAGTGATGAGCAAATAAATCTGGGAACAATTCCCTTAACATATGGAGTAAAATTAAATGACTGGGAGTCGTCAGCATAGATTTATGAAGGCAGAAATCACATCTGACCAACCTGATAGTTTTCTGCAATGAGACGCCTGCTGAGATGAGAGAGAAGTGGATGTTATTTATCTTGACTTCAGCAGAGCTTTTGATACTGTCTCCCATAAAATCTTCATTGACATACTGATGAAGTACAGACTAAGGAAGTAAATGGTGAGGTGGAGAGAACGCTGGCTGAACTGCTTGGCTCAAAAGGCTGTGCACAGCAGCACGAAGTCCAGCTAGAGGCCCATCACTAGTGGAGCACTCCAGGGGTCAGTACTGGGACCAACATCATTTAACGTTTTCACAACTAACCTGGAGGGTGGGAGAGAATCTCCAGCAAGTTGGCTGATAATACAAAACCCGGAGGAGCAGTTGATACTCCAGGTGGGTGTTCTGCCATCCAGAAGGACCTGGACTGGCTGGAGAACATGCTAGCTGGAACCTCATGAAGTTCAACAAAGGTGAATTCCAAGTTCTGCACCTGGGTACGGTTAAGCCCATGCACCACTACATGCTGATGCCTGATCAGCTGGAGAGCAGGCTCTCCAGGCAGAGAGCAACATCAGGGTCCTGACAGACACAAAGTGTGTGCCCTCATGGAAAGGGTGCGGAACAGCATCATGGGCTGCATCAGAAAGAGCATCACCAGCCGATCAAGGGTGATCCTTCCCCTCCACTCAGCCCTGGTGAGACACCTGCACAGAGCTGGGTTAGTCCTGGGCTTCCTGGTATATGCAAAACATGGACTGAAACAAGTCAGCAAAGGCCACAAAGGTGATAAAAGATCTGAAAGATCTGATGTATGAGAGGCTGAGATTGCAGGAACTGTTCAGCCTGGAGAAGGCTCAGGGCAGGTCTATCAATATGTATAAACAACTGACGGGAGACAATAATGAAGACAGACTCTCCCCAGTTGTGCCCACCAAAAGGACAGGAGGCAATGGGCACAAACTGAAATACAGGGAATTCCATCTGAAAGTAAGAAAATAATTTCTTTTTCTTTTTTTACCTCTCCCTACTGTGAGAGTGGTCACATCTGGAACAGGTTACCGAGAGAGGTTGTGGCATCTCCACCCAAGCCTGCTGGACACAGCTCTGAGCAACATGCTTGAGCATGGCAGTGAACTAAGCAATCCCCAGAGATGCTTTCCAGCCTCAGCCATTCCACTATTACTTCCAATCAAGTAAAACAGAATAGCTGAAAGAACTACAGTTCAAGAAGAAAATACTTGAGAGCAGCGTAACTTAAGAAAGAGGTAATTCTAGGCTTTGCAGCATAATGCTTAAATCCTACCGAAGCACATTTTTATTTCCTCTTTATGTTACACATGACTGTATAATCTGTGTTGCCTGTAAAGAAGAGATTTCCCATTTCATGGGGTTCTTCACTTGCAACAGGGAGTTAGTTATAAACACATACCCCAAACCAGAATTTGGCTGTAGATGTTTTCTATCACTTGAATTTTATGAAATATCGGGCACCTGGGTATAGTTTCCACTATGACTACAGTAAGTACACAGATCCAATTACAGATGTTCTCTTTTAAAAATACTAATTGAAAGGAACATAGTGTAAAGCATTAATTGAAAGGATGTTCCCTTCCATGAGAACAGTAATTCCTGAGAAATGGTTATATTAGCAAACTAACATTGAAGAGACACAATTACTGTGTTGCTCTGTGACTCTAAATCAAAGTAGTATTCTTTTTCAACTCATACCAACAACATCCAAAAGCAAAGGACCAAAACTGCAAATATTTATTAATTTTTGTAACTGAAATAAAAAAAATTGAATTACTGAATTGATAGCATGACAATATCCCCAATAAATACGCATAAACTTATCTGTAAACTCTTGAAAGGAGACATTTTTTAAGTGACAAGTCACACATAGTCAATTTATTTAGGTAAATAAATTCCTAAGAACCTAATGGACCAATTAAGTGATTAACTGAATTGAATGCATCAAACACTAACTTGGGTGCCTACTCTCATACAAGCTGTTTTAAAAACACTGCCCTCAAAGAAACCAAACAAACAGAGAGAGAGAGAAAATAAGTTTGAGCCTTTTTTTAAAATGCTTTTGGGCACCAAAATGACACTCAAGCTGGCAAGAAAACAAGGGGAAACTTTCATTCTGTTTTCTGTACACAAATTACAGAAGACAGTCCTCAAAGTGTAGCTAGAAAGCTTCAAAACAAAACAAACCCACTGAATAAGCTTTCTAAAATTCCAGCTTTTGTTATTAATTTTAAGATGTCAGTCAAATGGATTGTAATAGGAAATACATTTTTCCATCCTTCATTTACAATACTCTCTTAGAACATCTGAGGCCAATTCACATCCCTCTACAGGGATATGACATTTGCCAAGAGAAAAAAAACAACTCTGCAGGAACAAGCCACCAAGGTTTTCCCTGAAGCCTCCTGTTGGGTTTTGTAGCCTTAAAAGGAAAAAAGGCTTTTATTATGCTGGTCCCCAGCTTGCCAAACAAAGAGCCCCTGGGTCTGCTCGGTATCTGTCATTGCCTTCACTCAGGGATTCTGTGCGGCTTTCTCTTGCTATCTTCCAGCAGAGCCAGCACGGCTGTTTTCACCTCCTGGTATCATTCAGACACTCTATCAGGCTATCTGCTCAACCTAGGAATCCCAGGGCCTCCCAGGAGTCCAAGCTCTGAAGGAAAGCTCAAGCACCACAAGACACCGGAGAAGCAAGGCATAGAACCTCTGCTCAATACTTCTACAGGTCCAGATAATCGGCAGGTGAGAAGGGGGGCACATCGGCTGACCAGACTTTTTCCAAAGCTACGGAGGGAGTCATCCGCGAAGATAACCTCAGCAGGTAAGCAAAGGAGCTACATCAGGGGATCATGCACTCCGTGCCTTGGAAAAAAAGACACCTACCATCCGAATTTTCAAGTTCACAGTAACGGAAGTACCTTTGATATTCATGTAGTGCCAGCACTGATAGCAGACAAATTCCTTTTAAACGCCCTGAACAATTTGGTTTTTACACTTCAAGGCAACAAGTTTAACTTCTACTTCTGTTTTACACTGAAGAGAAGCTCCCTTAGGTACTAAGCCTAAAAAAAGGGAGCCCACCGCATACTGGCCCACAGTCATTAAAGGCCATGCATAGGGAATTCCAGTGTCCAAATAACTGCTAAAAATACAATTTAATATGGTATATTTAAGCATGGCTACATAAAGTAAGCAAGATTAAACAGTATGGCAAAGAGAAGAAATGAAGTGCAAACATATTTTCCCTTATAACACCAAACGGAAGTCACATTCATTTAAGCAAATATTTTTCTATATTGATAGAAGCCAAATACATGGGGTAAACTGCTGCGCTTTTTTTCTGTTTGCTTCATACAAAATCACACAGGAAATTTGTGTTCACATAACACTATCAACGAAATGCTCTTTGCTTTTTTACAAGTTGTTTGTAATGAACATTTTAGCTCTCTCAAAAGGCGAAGAATAGCATCAGCCAACCCCTTTATGCATGTCCTACGAGGATACCTATCGTCAGTAAAAACAAATTTCACTAGCTTTAGTCAGCAAGCTGCAGTGGTATGTGGTAAAACTATGACGCGCACCAAAAACTTAGAGACTTGTTAATTGGTAGAAAGATACAACAGAATATGCCCACTGTAAACTATCCAAATTTCCCAAATGGCCTTTGAATAGCTTCCCTTTTTGAACAAGAACTTGATACTTCACATTATATCTGTGCACATCATTTTCTCCTTCCTCCCTAAATTCTAAACGTTTTTCTTACATTTACTTCTTCTGAGATTCAGTAGTGACAGTTTCTTCTTTACACTCCTACATATATTTTGCACAAGCTGTTAAACAGAATTAGTCCACACTCCTCTTTCGTGTTTTTCCTGTGCTCTGAAGGAACCTAATACACAGACTTTAGAGAAATCCCAGTTTTGACCCTTACCACCTAGCTTCTAGCTTGTGCAAACATGGTTTGGCAGCCAGGCTGAAGAAAGATCCTGTGGACTGTGGTCATGCAGACCCTCCAAATGGCCACAAGAAGCATCTACTAGGTGAAAACAGGTCCCGAGTGGCTGGCAGCAAAGGGGTGTCAACACAGCATTTGGAAGACAGGTCGACATGCTGAGCGTAAACTCTGCGCTGCCTTTAGCTGCCATGCCACCCCTTACAAACAGATAACCACAAAAACATTGCCTGGTATCATTTCACTGTTTGCACTCTGTACATACAATAACCCAGGTTAGTTCTAAATGATACCATCAGCAAGAGGGCTGGATGAGACTTGTACCCAAATACGGAGATTATTTATTTACCTTGAGCATAAAGGTACTCCCTCCTCAAATTCATGACAAGTCTTTACTGCAAATTCCCCCTTATCATTCAAAATCAGCATGAACAAGTTAGAATCCCCTTGAGAAATGAAACCTGGTGGTCTTCACAGACCTAGCAAAGCAGAAAGATTGATGTAAGCAAATTCTCCAGCCTCCCCAAAAAGGCAAAATTACACCATGATAATTCTTTCAGTTGTGGTTCACTAATTATCTTTTAGTTGGAAACACGAACAACCCGTTTTGTGGTAACAATCATTAGCCTTAATGTTTGGTTTTTAAAAAATGAAATAAAAATACCAGATGAGGTGCTAGGAAGAAAACAAAGTGAAGAGGCAATGTAAAACTGTCAGATTCTGGGAGATGAAATAATTCAAGTCTGAACATCCTTCCTTCACCATGTGGTAGGACCACATGGCAGCAGGAGCAAAATCATCCTGTGCAGTATCTGAAGCCCGTGCCACAGAACAGAAAAAAAAAGGTGGATAATAAAGAATAAGCATATTATGCAAGTGCTGGTATGTTTAAATCTGGAGGCACACTACCACTTCCTGCAGAGCTTTCTGCCAAGTACAGAACCCATGGGGAAAATGGCTTAATCCCCAGCAATGACGCAGTGTGAGGAGCCTATGTGGGACATACTTAATGCCGTCCTCCACACAGAGGGTGAACTTCCAGGAATAAAGAGTTAGTCACCATGTCTACCTCCACCACCCATCTCTTCATCGTTTGCATATCCTGCTCTGCAGAGACAGGCATTCACACCTACAGGATGCTGCTAAGTCATGTGGGGACATGGCATGCAGGGAACTGCTCTTCTACAGAAAATGCCTGCAAATGCAATGGACATCCCGCTAAGTTTTCTTTTTTTTACGTGGATTCCCACAGGTGGTTTTGCTACACCCTGTTCCTGAATGGAAGCACCAATCTGTTTCTGCGCACCTTCTCATGAAGGCTAGAAAGGGGCAGAGAGCATCTTCTTGCATATACCGAGACTCAAGGGAGTAATAATGAAACAGATAAATGATCTGTTTGTTTAAAATCCTTGTTTAAAATCACAGAATCATTGAAGTTGGAAAAGACTTCTAAGGTCATCGAGTCCAACCATTAACCTGGCCACAAACACATCCAGCACTAAAGCATGACCCCAGGTGCCACGTCCACACGCCTTCTGAATGCTTCCAGGGACGGTGATTCCACCACTTCCCGGGCAGCCTATTCTAATGCCTGAACATCACTTCACTGAAGAACATTTTCCTAAAATACAGCCTCAACCTCCCCTAGTGCAACGAGGCCATCTTCTCTGGTCCTGTCACTTGCGGCCTGGGAGAACACGTAGAGTCCCTTAGGTATAGATTCACCTCCAAGTTACAGAAACCCTTTTTTCCCTGTAAAGTAAGTTTCTCTGTGGAATTTTAATTTATGCTGAATGCTGTAAACATTTCTTGTTAGCTCACTCCCAAAGCTCATCTCAGAGTGGGGTAAGATCACATGCAGCAATCCCATGAAGCAAAGGAATGAGTCATCAGCCTGAAAGTTAGGCAACAGACAGAATCTCAGATTCAGACCAAGGTAAGCACGGTAATGAATGAAACACCAGTTCTAAATCACATCTCTGGAGAGAGCCATCTAGAACGGCAACTCATAAACAGACCTACCTAACCTAGCATTAAAAAGCATATATAGGGTCACCAGTGGGACACTTAAGAGAAAAACTCTATGGAATTCAAGGAAGGGGAAAAATCTCCCCGAAAAATATTCGAAACAGCTGAAGAAATTCAATTACAGCAGCATACACTTCTGTAACTAAGTTGGTCAATTCTCATGTCCTATGTTCTTACAGGTAGGCAAAAAGACTATGGACTAGGAAAATGTCATTTTTAAACAAAGTAAATAATTTTAATTAATTTCCAGTGAACTCTATTAGTTTTAATTCTACTAAAAGCAGTACAATTTTCCTCGAAGAAGAAAAAAAGGGCAAATGCTCTCTCATTTTGAGTACAAGTGGTTTCTTCTTTGACTAAACAAAGATAGCGTTCTCAAAAAATTAGAGTATGTCTCGTGAACCACCCTGACAAAAAAGGCTCAAAATCTGTTTATGTGGTTTTGCTGTCCTATATGCAAGTAATCTAGGTAATAAGTTTAGATTTCTACCAGAGCAACTGAGAGCAAAGCATGTCCCCAGAGATCTATAGCCTGATTAGTGATGATAAGCTGAGATAGCACAGCCCCAGCTGCTCAATATTACACGAAAAAAGAGGTGGGCAGGTTCAGAGAAAGCTGCACATATTGGTTTCACTCCTATTAACAATTTACCCCTACTATCTCACTCACCCACTCCCTCTTCACCAAAGCATGAAATGACAGTTGCTTAGATTTAAGCTGTTCAATATTCAGCTTACTGTCATCACAGATTACAAAATAAATTAACGAAATGCCACCATTCCGCAAAGCAATTCCCAAATATCATGCTAGCCCTATGAATCTTCAGATGATTTGCTCTCCTCCTGAACTCTTCTGCTCTGTCTCCACTTAACCAGCCACAGCACCCACACCGAGTTGCAGCCACAGCTCCTTCTCCTTCCCTGCTCCAAGGCAGCACTGAGGATCACCGTGGGTGCAGTACACATCAGGGGGATTTTTCCCCCAGTCCTTCACCTGCACCTGTACCTCACTGAGCACTGCATCCCATCAATTTCCCCTTTAGTTACTGCATGCTACAGAGATCATATCTACCATCTCCAGGAAACCTTATCCACATCTGTGCATGGCTGCCTGAGCTCTCACTGCGAGAAGGAAAAGAGAGCAGGAAGAAGGAGAGCCCAGGAATAAGGCATTCAGCTCAGCTCTTCAGGAAACTTCCCCACACGTTGATTTTGCTGGCTCAGGTGCACCATTCACAGGTTTAATCGTGGTGGTTCTCTTCCTGCTAACACTTTAGCCCAGCCATGCTGCAACATACTGTGCGCCCTGACTGCGCCATCTGGGCAGGGTGAACACACTCCTAGTGTCTGGCTGAGAAGGGTGAGGATCTCATCAAGAAAAACAAAACCAAAAACGTATTAGGAGGATGAGTGCTTGAAACAGGACAGCGCCATTTAAGAACTTCCAACATACACCAGCATGTCCCAAAGATGGAATACTACTAAATTTTTATATTGATACCTCCAAACACATGATTAAACATCTTAATAGGAAGATAATTTTGAAGATTATGAAGACTACATCCCTTCTTCTCCAATCTGGACCCGCTTCTTCACTTACGGAATTTTTAAGGTAGCTCAACTTCCATCTCTTTTTCATGGCTTCTAATTAGCTTACTTCTCATTTTAAGTATTACAGCTTGAGAGTTGAAAAAGCAATGGGATAAGTAATGAGCAGAAGGAACAAAAATTGGCTATGCAGGATAACCACTCCAGGAGCTGGACCACCTCACCTGTGGGCAGGATGGAAAGCAGCTTGGGAATGTCTCCTTCCTGCTCATGAAAACACAAGGGGCTGTGAAAGACTGACTTCCCACCAGACTGTGGCTGCATCACACCTACCACGCAGTGACTCAGAGCACCCCTGCCACACACACAATTAAGTTCTGTCAAGCCACCACTGACCACCTCTAGCGCACAGCACATGGCACGCTTTAATTTAGCATTAGCAAAATACCAACAGCCCCTGGAGAGACTTGGATTTAATTCTACTTCAAAAATATGTTCACTGTACTAGAAGCAAAGTAGCTCCAATGAATAATAATTACTAACTGTCAGCTCTTTGAACATTTTCATGCCTATACCAAAAGTCTTGGAAAGGATGGCTCCTCTTTGCCAACATGAATGCCAGAAACAGTATTTTTCTGAAAAGGAAGACAACATCAGATTGCAGACGTTAACTCTACATTTCCTTTCTAAACAGTCCAGATCCTGAAAGCAGAAGAAACAAGAATACAGTATGAAAAACTGCAGCTCAAATATTTTCAGCAGCCCAGCAAAATCCTCTCACACACATTCTTGTGAGTTAAAAAACAGATCTGCTGTGAGGCACAGCATGTATTTCATGGCAACAGTACAGATTTATGTTTCTGCTTCCTGGGAAGTCGCTGCTATGCAAAAGGGTATGAGTGGTTTCACAGGTCAAGGTAAAATCTACTGTCCTGAAACCAACTGAAAATGGAAAACAGGTGTAGCAGCCGAAACACACAGAGCTATCAGAAGGGGTTGAGGAGCAGGATACATCAACAACAATTTATACAATTTAAATAGCACAGGCGATGCTTTTCTTCTCCACCTGACAACTTCACTTTTCGCTTTCCATTTTCCTTGCTTTTCAGCCCTTTGGAAACCTCACTCACAAGGGAGAAGATGTCACATTTTCCCTGGAACAAAACTGGCTTATGACACATTGTATAATTCCAAAAATACATCATGCATTAATTTGACATACTCCTGTCATCAAGACCTTAATTTCTAATATCTTTTTTTCCAGATACTATTAGAAAATTCCTCTGCCTCAGCTACCTAACTTGTAACACTTTAGGAGGCAAAGTGTCTTCCTGCTCATCCCAAGGTCCTTCACATGGAAGATTCACAAGCCTCCAGGGAAGGTCTGCTCGAATCTCTTCTTGAACATACAATGTTCTCACCCTAGCGAGTGACTGCTAGTGAGCTGCTTTTCTTAGCCAACACCTTGTATTTTAATTCCTATATTTCCTTCACTAATTCCCCCCTGTTTCTGTGCATTAATTTACCCCCCCCCCACTTCTTCTTCCTATTAACTCTTTCCTTTCACTTTGATTCGCTCTCCAATACTGTGTGTCCCTCTTTACCACCAGACTACCACGCATGCTACAAGTTACCTCAAATTCTGCAAAGGAGTACAGTCATGATTTCTGTGCAATACCCTACAAGCCTAGAAGTGCTGTCTGGCAACTGTTCAAACTGTTCAGGTAGAACCCTAAAATTTAAGTGGGACATTTTCTGTAAAATAGATGTGCTTCTGCTACATAAACTTTATGCCCTCCTACCTTCTCTAGAATTACAGCTGCTTCACTCTCGCTTGTAAAAAGGCAGGAACAGAGAGAGGTAGGTTATAGAGACACACTGAAATGCTTTATAATGTCTTCTGGTGGACAATTAACTGTAGTCTGTGAGTCAAAAAACCGTAAGAGATCCACCTGCTCACAACTTTGTGACCTTTCTGGTTAGTTTTAGGAGTTATACACCAGCTCAGGTAAGTTGCTTTCATGTTGTTCCATCTTCACAATAGGCCTCCCCTGGTTAAATATTACGTATCTCTTGCAGATAGCAGAATAATTATATGCACACACAAATCAGATGACGTAGTGCTATGTCTTTTTCACAGAATGTCCAAAAGTCCCATTCCCCGGTTTCAGAGTTGGATGGTAAACAACGTGAGTGGGCTCCAAAAACCAGAGATCCACCCCAAACTGTAAACTGATGTTACTGACATCAAACTTGCCTCTCTAAATCAGCCCTAAATTAAAATACCAAAAGAATACTTCACAGAGATAATACTGGTAACTATTTTTCAATACACACTCATTTGCACTTGTGAAAGACAATTACAAAACCTTACTCTGACTTTATGCATCACCAAACCAAAACAGTAAATGTGATGCACCAGCATACTCTGTTTGCACTGCTCTCTGTGACTGCAGAGAGTCTGGGAAAAACACAAAACAATATTCATAATTTTTAAGATTTCCTTTCTGTGTCCTATCCCACTGTTTTTTGTTTAATTCCTTTGTGGTCTCACCATCAAAAATTAGAGCACCATTTACTGTCACAAAGCTGTCGTGGACATAAAGGAAAAGCAAAGCTCTTATTTCTGAACCAAATTCCTTAGATGGGACCATTGCCCAAGCAAAAGCAGCCTGGCTGGGCTGTGTAAGAGTGTAGGAGGCAGGGGATAACAATCTTACTATTTCTGGATGCAAGTTCAGGAAAGAAAAAGCAAAGACAGATGCTGTTAGTGGCAGAGGACACCTGAGAAGTTGCTCCACAGCACTCCACACATGAGCCAAGGTTGATCTTACTTTTCCTTCCCACATAGCTGGGCAAGCAGCCCAGCTAAAAGCACACAGCACCAGCAAGGAGACTCAGCTCTGAATGTGCTCTTTATACCACACACATTGGCCAGTTTGACCAAAACCACCCGTCAAGTCTGCCCAGCACCAAAAAAAAAAACCAAAAAAAACCCAAACAGAGCCAAAGCACCACTGCCAAGTTGGAGAAAAATGACCCTGACTTGGGGAGCAGCTCTGGCAGAAAGAGAGGGGCAAAGACTGGAAGATACATCTTCTTCTGTTCAAACATACTCTTAGTCATGTCTTTGTCTTTCTGCCAAGTTAGCATAATCCTTTGCACAACAAGGTATGTTTAGCACATGATCTTTTAAAAATACCTTTTTTAAAAAGAAAGGAAAGTATTTCTGCAGCTATGAAGTCTAAAAACCTTCAGATTACAGATTTTACTCTGGCCTACTTCATTACACACCTCGTGTGCAAACTTATTACAGGAAAATGTTACCTAATTAAATTTATTATGCTTTGTGGGGCTGTTTTGTCAACTTATTTAATTAAAAACTTCTCAATTTATGTAATTTATTATGGCATGACCATTGTTAATGAAGCTCACAGAATATACTGTTGGATAAATGCACGCAAAGGAGATGAAGCAGAGCAGAATGAAGGATTATGTTCTCAGACTTGCGAAGCAAAGAAGCCTGAAATAAATGGAAGTTGTGAGTGTTTGGAGCAGACAGTGCATTTATTGTAATTATTTCAGGCTGCATGCTGATTGGAAAAGATTAACATAAATAGGAGCTGCTATTGCAGATGTTTCTATTCTTGCTAGGAAATCCCTTGAATATAGGAAGCAGAGAAAAAAAATGTGAAGATGCTGTACTACAGAATTGTAACTTTTTTTCTATTCTTTTTTCTGTTCTGGACATACCAGAATAATAAATAAAGCTGTTCATCTTCAGGACTTCAAGGAAAACATCTCTGCTAACATGACAAAACACCCAGATCTCACCTGACTACTCAGTAATGAACGTTTTGCACATTCCCTCCTCCCTTCCAGAAGTGCCCTCAAACTGCATGGCACCAGGTCACCTCCAGAGGCTACACAGCCTGCAGCTACAACCATAGCCAGTGAAATAAAATCCACAGTAATTAACAGCATTTAAGATCCTTGTTCCTCCGTTCACAACAGCAAATTGGGTACATAAATAATTCACATGTAACTCTGATATTTCCAATTTCCTTTCTATATTAACCAATGGCAAAATTTCCATTCAGTCTGGAAAAAAAATACATAGAACTATTTTGAAAATGTTCCAAAATTTAGAAGTAGATAAAAATACCCAATGACAGTCCTGGAGGTGCGTACCAAACCTCTCATTGTATCTTCTGCTTATCTTCCTCACAACTCATAATTTGTTGTCTCATCTCCATAGAATCACAAGACACAGAAACGAAGAATTAAAGTAAATTATTCAGGGCAGGGCTTTTTTGACTGCAATTTCAATCTGCTCAGGTCTATCACTGCAACACTTTTAAAAAGAAGAATTGTACAACTATTCAGGCTCTTTGGTTATTTGTGGACCAGCCGCATGAAGTATCCTCCACACTGGCAAAGATCAGCATGAGTCAAAGATCCCGTGTCAGTACAGAATCTGCCTGAACGTTATTTCCTGTGGTTCTGCACTAAACATGAAGGAAAAGGATCATATGGGCCCATCCATACACCAACATACACCTCCTTTACACTACGTTTCCAAGTCACAGGGCACTCAGCTACACCAGCACAGGCCAGTCCCCAGGGCTTCCCCAGAGCCTGAAGACCAAAGGGGTTCCTCAGCCGTGTGCTTCCTCCGTACTGGATGATGCTAGGCACGTGCCAGACCTAAACACAGTTTTCTTGGCCCAGAAGAAACATCCTCTGCTGCCTGGGACTCACTCTTGCGCAAGGTCAGGGTGCACCAAGATGCGCGATGGTGCTGGGCACCAGCGCTGCCAATCCTGCTAGCAGATGGCCCCGGTTCTCTCCCAAAGGAGATCAGGTTGTTGAGGAGGACGGTTGCATGGTGACCAGTGGCCTGAACGCTGCCAGGAACCAGAAGCCCACTGAGCACATCCTTCTCACAGCACAGACACTGCCGTGGCGCCCAGCTACGACAGTTTCCGTGACAAACTCCACTGACAGCACGGCGAATCTCATACTCCAAATCTGTCCCTCCTTTCTGATGTTATGAAACAGTATCATCGACTGCAGCTCAGGTACAGCTTTAAAATAAAATGTACTGGAAACAAAAACAACAGCCCTGTCTAACATTTACAGAGTGACTTCCAGCGGAGTGGATCTCCTGGGATTTCTTAAGCCTTTCCAAGCCGACCGTGTAATGCCACAGGTTTTCACAAGCGTAGCTGAGGGCAGAGTTCAGGTGTCCATAGATATGATTTCTTCGATGCACTGCCAGCTGAAAGGGGTCAAACACTGACAGAACGCAGAAGCAATTCTACGTAACAACACTGCAGAGGCAGGAAAGCACGGCCAGCGGCAGAGGGAATTCATCGCAACTGCTGGGGTTTGAAAAAGGAGGGAAAGAGCCAAAAACAACAAAAAAAAATGCTGCTTCCTCAACACAGTAGGGTTGCAACAGAAATTTTACCCTATTTGCAGTGGGGAGCGAGGGATTTATGGGCACAATTATATATTCTGCAAATCGCTTCCAAAGGACTGCCCTTGAATAACTGAAGCAAGATCCAAATCTCCCCAGACTAACTACTTAACAGGGCTCAGCAGGAATGAAATGCATTGTATGACTGTCACTTCCATCATTTTGAGCAGAATCTTGTTTTAGTAGTCTGTCAGATGACAAGGGTAGATATGAATTCAATAGAAAATACTAAAGTCTCAGAAACAGTTATTTCAAGTATTTTTATATTGCAAGCTAGGAACAATACCTCACTTCTCATCTGGAAATATCCTGTTTTCAAATCAGTACAAATAACATCCATTCTCAAGGTGTTTTCATTATGATTTTACATAAGTCTGTAAAAAATTGAGACAGCGTGCAGATTATGGACATAAATCTATTATGCCTTACACCCACATAAATCAAAGCAATTCCTAAGCTCAGATGCAGGTTTACCTGAAATCTTTAAATATGAGTGAATCTCAAGCAAAAAAAGAAAAATAAATCCACAGTACTAATGTTTCCAAACTAAGTACCCATCTAATCACAACCTCTGTATAATCCCAGTCTCAGGTCTGAACCTAGGCACATTCCCATGGTTTCCTCTCCTCATAAAAATCCAGTTTCTTCCCCAGCAGATCCATCCATCAGCTCCAGCAAGGGTACAGGAAGGCCAGCACTAGTCACCTGCACTGAAAGACTTGTGCTGCCCTATTTCTTGCAACCCTTAGCCCACATAAAGGGTCAGGTTGGTGCATGGGAAGAGTCCTGTGTAGCTGACACCTCGAAGAGAGGGGAAAACAGCTTTTTCTGAGAGCAGCAGCGATGAAAAGGGAAGACAGCAGGATAAAAAGAAAACACTAGAAAGTTTAGGGACTGTAAAGATTTTCATTAGTATCGAAATAATTTCAAGGAAAATTACACAAAATTTACTTTTTATTAACTTATTACAGTTCTATGTTATAATAAAACATCTTTCCCGCCTTGATTGGAAAATGCAGAGATCTGCTACTTGTTTAAGTGTTTTGAAGACTCTTCTGTAACCTGAGAACACTTTACCTTCTTATTTAGAATGACCATTTTCCCCTGAGAAAGGAAAATAACTATTCACCTCCCATTTCAGACCTCCTAAGCCTCTTCTAGGAATATTTTTCTTTGTTGTACCAACATCTTTCATGGACTTTGTTTTTTAACCACCACTTTGGTTCAGAGGAAAATGAGAACAAGGTTTTAAAAGTACTGGGGAAGCAAAACAAAACAAAGGAGAAATGCCTGGCAAGTTAGAAAAAATAAACCCATACTGCAAAAGTCACATGGCTACTCCCTTCCACCCAGTGCTGAGAACACAGAGATCCCATCATCCCCTACCACCTCTCTAAGGAAAAAGAATTGAGCACTTTTGCTCAGTAAGGTTTTGGAAAAGCCCTCCTGTAGTCCTCAATCACAACCTTGAAAGCCTTATGAAAACAACAGCAATTAAAACCACCGTGAACTTACAATGACAATATTAATGTTAACAGTCAAACTGGTATTTTAGAGTGCAGTAAGTGTAACTGAATCTGGCAGCAGTAGGTACTAAAAACTTGCCATTATTCCTTTTTCACCCTGGACCAGCCACCCAACCTACGAAGAAACTCCACTTTTGTAGAAGAGCCCAGCTCTTAAACAGACTTTTAAGGGACGCCCATCACTGCTGACAGCTGTGAGCCCAGAGACTGAGCTCCTGCGTGAGATGCCTCCCTGGATGCATTAGGAGCTCCGTGACCTGGCCTTTGCACCAGTGTTCAAGTCTCAGCCTTAACAAATCCTCATGAGCCGTGCATGTCCAAAACACTCACCTTCTCAGGGCCCAGCAAAATCCCTCCTCTGGGGCTGCCAAGAAAGCAGCTGTAGGCTTAGCAAGGACATGCTGTAGTATTAGCGGCGTGTTTTATCTTCTACCTCTCACCAGAAGTACAAACCTTAAAGGAAACATTTCTGCAGGTGCTGATTATTCTGCCCTTCATCTCTTCAGATGAGCCTTCTCACACGGGTATTTTATCCGGTACATCCCTGCCAGCTCTTTACAGACAGCACTTCCCTCTCATTCCATTTTCCCTAAATCCTCACACGCAAACCCAAGCTGAATAACACTAACCCCGTCACATCTGATGAATTAGTACTGACAGTGGCCGGTGCTTTTGCTTTGTTTGTTTATTTGGGTTTTTTTTCTGTAGGGGCAAGGAAATCAAGTTCACCCTTCAAACGAACCAACGGTCAAGTCCCTAATGAAAAATTCAAGGCTTTCACCATTATGGGGAACTACAACACAGCATAAGGAGGCAAGGTGAACTCTGCAATGTCCCACAGAGCCCCTAAAGAAAAGAGGTGCACCCCAAAGCTGTGATCTGATGTGGCTGTGGGTACACCCTGTCCTTGTGGTGAGGAGGTTCACAGGGAGCCTGCAAATGCCCATGTCCTTCTGCAACACTGGCACTGAGACCCAGTGCAGGGCACCTGGCCCTCACCCCAGGGTTTTCTTTGCTTGTTGCCACTATCACTGAATAGCGATGTTTTCCTTATCACATCTGAGGAATACAGTGTTTCTCTCTAACCTGAAGAAGTACAGGCAATAGCACAGGAAAGAGGTTTCAGACGGTTTACACAGACGGGCTTTTTCTTTTTTCCCATTCTGGTGTGAAAATGTTGTAAAGAATGCAATTATTTATATTGCATTTGTTTTGGAAGTGAAGATACAGATCACTCGCTTTTAATTTCCTTTTTCCAGGTTCATCCTTTATTTAGTAATAACTATAAAAATTCATTCGAAAAAGTAATATATTCAAGACTAATAAAATTCAAGTGCAAAATATTTTTAGAGGCAGCGTAGGTACAACTATTAAGTTGTCAAATAAAACCATCTAGTCTAAGTTATACCGGAAAAGGGTCAAAGTTTATGGCTAATTTCTCAGATTGAAACTGTTTCCAGGAGCAACTCTTCCATGCAAAGTGCTGCTAGGTTATTCTAAGAACAGTCAGGTGTATAAGTGAAAACAGTGAAACTGAGTAGTATCAGTGATAGCAAGAAGCTCACCTCTCACCAATCTCCAATTTTGACTACCACAAACTTTCCACCTCTGTAGTCAGCCTACCTCTGCATCAACTGACCACAAGAAGCTCCGTATCTGTAATTAAAAACAAACATGCCTTTTTTTTTTCTTCTAGATGGCAGTACTGAAGTGCACTTCCCTGATAGCTGATCCTTAAAAATTCAATCTTTCTCTGTCAGGTGTGGTATTTAAAGTCACTAAAATGTTACCCTGTCAGTGCCCTTTACCTACAAGTGACTGGTCCAAAATGCAGAAACAATGTCGGAAGGGCTGAGACCAAATGCTTTTAGAGTCATATTAGCTCCTCATACACACATCACATCTACATTTACAAAAATGTCAATTCTACTTCAATACTGGCATTTATTAAATTCAACAGTCTAACTCCTTGCCTTAAATATTTTTAGAAGAAAGGCAACAATATACCTTTAAATAAAATAATTTGAGGAAACTGTGGATGCATAGGAAATGGAGGAGACTACTTGGAGCAGCCAAGGGAATGGAAAAACTCATGAGGTCACAGAATCAGCCCCTAGTTCACCAATGCTTTACATTAACGAAGAACTGCTCTGAAAGCCTGATAATATTTTAGTCTCCCTCTGCAGATGCCCAAGCATTGAGTTGGTATTCAAAGCTGCACTCCACAGCTTCAAGAATCAGAATTTAAAACTAGCAGTCTTAGCTCACAGATTAAAAATTGCTTCAATGAAACAAGAACCAAGACACGCTAACTCCAGTCAACAAGACTCCTTTTGGGAGCCCACAGAAAATGCTCTGTAACCCTACAGCAAGAGGAAAATAAAGGACCTGTGCAACCCGCCTCACTCACCTTACGTTTTTCTAATGATTTAACTCAAGTGTCCATAAGCTTTTTAAATCCATTTACTTATCATCCATTTACTTATCACTTGCCTGTCAAGTCATGCATGCCACAGTGAAAAAAAATACTAAGATGACAATGCATGGAGATTGTTTCTCTCAGGGAAGTTCTCTGGAGAATGGACAGGGTCTATAGATGTATGTTTTAGGTGATACACACAGAAAGTCCGGATTGGAATGGTACTTTTATACAAACTAATCCTGAAAGTAATGTAAAATATATTTTACTGGATATGACCTGTGGTTAGATTTCACCTCAAGAAAGATCCCTAGAATGACAGCTTTTTACACGGAAAAAATAAATACACATCTGTGAGCTGAAATCAGTGACGAAGGTGTAATAGCAAATACCCTTATGGCAAGCTTGTGAGAAAGGGCTGTTCTCAGACAACAAAGACTGAAAACAAGAGGGTACATCAATTATTGCTGCACAAACCAGACTGAAAGAACAGCACACAGCTGATATGTCCATAGTTGTTCACACAACACGACAATGGGAAGGGCTGAGATGGCATTAGACAATACAACAGTAGGCATTCCAATTTTTCACAGATTCATGTAATTTTTTCTCTTTTTTGCTCAGAAACAAGGGAAGTTGCAATGCTACTGACACTGCATGGTTGACTGTTGTTTTTCTGTGTTAAAAAAAAATCAACTATAATTAAATAATTGGTTGGCCTCTGTCCATTTCATTCCACTCTGCTGCCTCACACTTGTTTAAAGAACAGAGAAAAAACTGTTGAAAATGTGGCAGATAGTGGGAAAAAAATGTCAAGCTTGACTCGTTCAAATTAGGTGGTATTTGTACAGATGGAGCACCTGCCATGACTGGCAAGAAGAACAGTCCTGTCGCTTTGCAAGAAACATTTTTGGATCGAAAGTTATTGAAATACCATTTGTATCCATCAGGATTGTTTCCTGAGCCAAAGATTTAGGTTTCTTGCATGTCTAAATCCTGTCAAGTCCTACTCTAGCAAAATAAGTATTTATAGAATCGTAGAATCATTTAGGTTGGAAAAGATCTTTGAGTCCAACTGTTAACTCAGCACTGCCAAGTCCACCACTAAACCATGTCCCTAAGTGCCTTATCTATACATCTTCTAAACACCTACAAGGATGGTGACTCAAACACCTGTTCCAATGCTTGATAATCCTTTCCATCAAGAAATTATTCCAAACACCCACTATGCATCAGAGACACCAATAACCATACCAAGTAATTGATGAAAATGATGAGCAGAATACGGATAAAATGTTTTCTGTCAAAGGGCAAAGCCTGTGAAAGATGCTGGAAAGAGAAAATGACCAGTACATTTTCTAAACAGGAATTATTAACCTTTCAATGACAACAGTCTTGCTTATAACAAAGAACGGGATCCCAAATCTGGTGTATAGGGACATGACATGCCAGCTCCTCAGCCTCAAAACATACAGGGAAAGAAAGGATTACCTGGATTGCATGCTGTCATCCATGTGCTGCTTTTCAGTCAAAGCTGAGATGTTCTTATCCTATTTGAATTGTGTGCTTTGGTTATATGCAGTGTGTTAGAAGCGACAACTAAAGGTCTGAGAAAATACTGTGATCCGAAGTTTGAGGAGTTGTTTCACTCCAAGTTAGAAGATCCTAGAAACCAAAATTTCCTACTTGTATCTCAGTTTTATAAAATTATGTAGGCTGTTCCTTTGAAAAAGTTCCAGTTTGGAATCTCTCAGCTTTAAAAAAGAAGAGATGTCCTTGCAACAGCAGAGCAAAAATTGGTACTCCCACCTAGAGAACAGGACAAGGCACACCCAGAGAAAAACAACACCTGAAAGTGAGTGCTTAGAAACAGATCTCCTCCAATACATGCCTTCCCTTTTAGTGCTTGTGCAGACTGGGACTGACACACATTCACGAACAGCATTACTCTATTACAAACTTTGTTAAAAATAGACTGTTTAAAAGTCACCAATTCTCATCTCAACGACTTGGTGTCAACAAGGCTGAAAACAAGGGCAAAAAGGACGTTTAGAAACACTATCACACTATTTGAAGGATGCAGAATTAGACTGTTAACTTCATTTTAGGAGAAAAGAACTAAGGGTCACTCTTCTGACACTTATAACAATAATTACATTTAATAAAACATAAGACTCAAGATAAATTTTAAAAACCGTTTGCAGTACATCTACAAAAAAAAAAACCCAACAAAACCAAACCCAGCTCTAGCAAGATTTAGTACAAAGACTGACCCCTGGATTTACCAATTTACAGTCTTGTGAACAGTCCTCTGCCATTGAGGACTCTCCTTCTTCTGTATCTCCTATATCTGCACATATTGATTCTGCAATTTTTGTTCCTGGCAAATACGATTTTTTGCCTAGATGGAGGTAAGTATGACAGAACACCAACATTTCCAAATAAATCTTCAGAGTGAAAAAAAGCTTTACAGAAGTGTTTTTAGAAGTGTACGAAAAGGTTTTCTGGGGTTTTTGTTTTTTCTTTTTGTTTTTTTTTAAGAAAAGAGTGTATTGAAAACAATACACAAACACTGCTATGTGAAGAATTAGAAATAAAAATAATCTAAATGGAAGTCTAAAGAGATTGTGCCTATCTTCATTTCCACCCACAGAATAGAAACGGGTTAAAAAGTCAAGAATTAAAACACCAGTAATTTAAATTTATTTTGGTTTTAATGTTGATAAGATGAAGTTTAATCACTAAGATATATAACCACCATTGCTTGCTTAACCATATACGACCTAGCAAGCAATTTCATACAAAGTTTTTGTTGCAGTTCCTCTTCAAAGAGGAAGAAGTATTTGCCTCTGCTTTTAAAGGCGAGGGAGTACTTGCAGGAACTCAACATTGTTGACGCAGTGCTTTTCCTTTCCTTTTAATTACAACGCCTTTACGATGGCAAGCACCATGGATTTATTCGAATGTCCAAAGGCTTCACCCTTTTGCTGTAAATTATTCACATGCACACAAAAATGCATACTTTGTAAGTATTACAAGAATATTCTGCATGAAGCAAATTCTGCCAAGACAATACACATTTGTAATCTACATGAGGGAAACGACCCTCACGTGCTTTTCATATGCCCCACTAACTCCCAATGCAAGCACATTAAACATTTCAAATGAAATCCTGAATACTCATGATCTTGACACACAACGTACCTTTAGTGAGTACAGCTGCAAAAGTGTGTAACCCAGTTTTGCAAAAAATACTCCATTTAAAATCAATGATATTGTTTGGTGGAGACAGCAACTTTGACAGAAGTAAATGACAGCACTGTTAAAACTAACAACATCCACAAAGTAAATCTCTTAAGACAGCCCAACACCTAAGACATGCCATCTTTAAAAGCACATGTCCTATTAACTGAGGTTGTGCAACCAGAGGATGAAGTGGGAACATGAAGTGACCCCCCCAGGAGAACACTGTGTGTCAAACTTCCACAATTTGAGTAAAATACTGGCTGTTACGCAAGCACCACAATATACAGGTAATATTTTCCAACTGAAAACTCCACAGAAATTTTAACTCCATCCCTTGACCCTCTGGTCCCTTCCTGTCCACTTTCTGCTTTCTTAATGCGTTGTTTCTATTTCCTAACTTTTTAAAATTCTGTTTGTCTCTCCTTTTACTGTCACTCGAGAACCGTACTTTTCATTTATTGTTCCTTAAATAATTAAATAGCCTCCATTTGCTTTCCTGCTTCCAAGCCTGAGTAGCATCCCATTTATGTGTTGTCACTCATTTCTATCACCTTTCATTTTTTCTTATCTTTATATTACTGTTTGGCAAGCAGAGATGAACTTTTTTCTTCTTCTCAAAGGGTAAGTTAGCATCTTTATGAAATTGCTATTAATGAAGTGCCAAATTAATTTAAAACACACACACTAGCTAGTTGAAAAGCAGAGGTAAACCTTAATCAAGTACATCAAGATCTGTAGTGCTAATTTTCATCTCTGTTTAAGTAAAAAGTCCAATTACCCAGCTCAATGTATCTCTGAAAGGGCCTTTTACCAGTCCCATTTCCTCAAGCGGCATTTTTTATCTCCTTTCTGTCAGTGGAGCTGAGACACAAAAAGCCAAATTCAATTCTTCAGCAAGGCTTCTAGTCCCACTGAAATCAACCAACACATCTTTTCTGAAGGCCCACGGCAGGCACACGACAAATCCATGGCACAGCACAGAGCCGAGCCAGAGCACTATGGTACAGCCCTGATCACCTCAACTTCAAGAGGCAAACTACTCAGATCAGCCACTACTTTCCCCCTGTCGTCTTCTACTTCTCCCCTGTTTTGAGGGCATCTGGCCCTCTTCATCTGTTCCCATTTGTCTACCTCTCTCTTTTTCATCCCTACAAAAGTTCATACCCTCCAGAGAAAGAAACACCATTTTAATTCAGCAACCATTGCCTTTTCCTCGCTGATGGAAAACAGAACTCAGGAGTAAGGATGACCCTTACGGTAAAAGAATTTCCCCATGTCCATTGTGGAAGTCAGTCAGAAATAAGCCAGTTTATAAAAAAAGATCTGCTTGCTGAAGGTAGTCAATGGAGCATTTAAATATCCAGAGAGAGAGGAATAAAAGCTACTTTCCTGTTTGGTAAGCATAGCGTTTGCATTTCCAAGTTTAAACTAAGTGTGTAAAGCAAGCTGGCGCTGGAAACAGGTGCTGATGAGTCCACAGGGATGAGCAGGGCAGGTCATCAGCCGCAAGTACAGACACAGGCACCAGTCACCCACAGAAATCTCCATGAAGCAGCACCATGCATCTTTAAGCATTGCGCACTAATGACATCCTCCTCCACAGTGGGCTTCACAGCAATTTATCTGAACCATGAGCTCTGATGAAGCAGTGAGTAAAACCGATAGCACATCACACTCTTCTCCCCTCTGGGATGCACCCACAAGTCTGCTACACATCCAGACTAACAAACTGCACCAGAATGATGGAAGCACAGAAACTACTTATGAAAAGAACTGGACTGAAACTGGAAGCAGAGATTAAATTTGCCACAGCATCTCCAAATTTGATGCTACTTCACCCACAGCACATTGGAGTTAAGAGCAGAAGATACACCTTCTTCATGCATGTATTCACGGATTGTAATCCCTTTAAAAATACTTATTGAAGGCGCTGAGAAATTCCTATATCCTTTTTGCTTGTACTTTCTATAGATATACTGACATTTGATTCATACCAGTACTGAAGTGCTCTATCAAAATTGCACTTTCTGGAGCTTACTTTTAGTAAATAAAATATTAATTTTAAAATGCTTGGCCAAACAAGCCAAAGTAAATGCTACGTATTCTATGAACTCAAATAATTTATTCTTGGGTCAAAATAGCATCATTTTGAAATAAGGTTCTGTTTAACATTATTATAAGTTTCTATATTGCTTCACAAGAGTTTTCTCTAAGCTTACGAACAAAGCTTCCTGAGTGAAGTAAAATTAGGGGTATTATTTTTGCTAGCCATGGAACACTAATTTAATTTGCATTTTCTAATGAGTGCTGATCCAAAGACCAGGCATGCAGATGACAAGGACAGCAGCTACATGCAAATCCTGTAAGTCATTACAAATGCAGTATTCTTCTCTGAGAGGAAGTACCTTCCTTAGTTCATCTTCTGATTAACTGAAGTGGCAACAACAAATATTTCTACCCATATTCCTTCTTGCTTAAATCATCCACTTCATTAAAAAGTTTAAAATCTTCCTGCCAGTGAGCCATGTATCCCTTGTGTTACTGACATAAATATTCCTAGGGAAATGGCAGGAAATATCCTTAAAAGCAAGACTCAGAAGTACCTTATTATTTAACTGAACATCTAAAGGTGCTTTTGAAATGAAGCAATACATTTTCTCTGGCTTTAGACACTTGAGTTAGCACTTCTGAATACAGCTGAATTTTATAAATTCCAGTTCTCCTGCTGGGAGGATATTTCTTGAGCTGACATATCATGCACTTGATCTGTTACTCTAGTTAGTCTAACACTGTTTCAGTGTGAGCAGGAAGAATTTCCTACCTCCCAAAATATTTGAAATACAGACTCATAAAGCACATGGAAAAGACAAATCACACCTGTACCTTTAAGTCTCGCTATTCCATTTATATATGGCAAAGCTCTCATGGACTTTATTAGCTCAGGACTGGATCCAGAACACAGACTTATACACCTATTAAATGATACTTCTCTTTCAATTAATCTCACATTTGAGGCAAAACACATTGATTCTTGACAGTTGCAGGTACAATTTGCATTCACTCAGGCCCTGATCTCCAAGACACTCAGCAGCTTCAACCTGCCCTAAGGCAACTGAAAACTACAATCACACAGAAGAAGCTCGTTTTGGTTGGACTGAAGTCAGCGCAAATTTTACAGCAGACCTCAGGGGAAGGCAAGATCAGGGTTCAGTGACCCAGCCAGCAATAGCTGAATAAATGCAAGAGATCTGGACTTTAACTCACATTCTTCTCTTACCGAAGTCTCAATCATCTCATTAGCACCAATGAGCACAACCCTACGTGGTGCTGCACGCCAGAACTCTCTGGCCATGGGCCTGATCCTGCTACCTTGAGTCATCAGAGCATTACCCCTAAAAGTAACCTCACAGAAACCCAGGCAACTCGCACAAGTAAGGGCTGCCACAACCACAGTTACAATTAATTCTGAGCAATTTTACTATTTAGAAACTAAACTAGAAAATTAGACTCTGAACCTAGCGAAGGTTTTGCAAATTTAGTTCGTTTTACAGATTATTTGCATATCCTCTAAACCAAACTAGAAGCCTATCCTTTTTAAGTAAATTACTAAGAATAATATCAAAAGGTAAGCCATATGAACACTGTGGTGCTCTATATCAAAGCCTTCAAGCTACCGCTTTCAGTAGGGCGTGACGCACACCTTCCAGTTTAAACGTGCAAATTATTAGACGGGTTACCACAAGAAGAATTTTTTGACAGGTCTTTTTCAGCATTCAGAAAAGGCTACCCCAAGTCAGGGTTTTCAGCTTGACGAAGGGTTATTTTCCTTTCCTTGCCAGGTCTGTAACATTTTCTCATGGCTATTATATTTTAAATAATTCCAATAATCTCAAAAGCTTT
Organism: Melanocharis versteri; assembly: GCA_013397845.1. NCBI lineage: Eukaryota > Metazoa > Chordata > Aves > Passeriformes > Melanocharitidae > Melanocharis > Melanocharis versteri. The sequence continues at coordinate 968,528 of VZTG01002802.1, read as the reverse complement.
AGGTTATTCAGTCATTTTCATATCTATGTAAGTAAGCCTATGATTACTTCTTTGAGGAGAGCACTAAATGTTGTTCGCCTGTTTCTCATTCTGACTCTTTAAGTAGCTGGTCTGTTTATGCTTTTCAAGTTATTTGGCTGTCTTCATTCTGTAATTACACCATTTCTGCTGTCTAGGGACAATCAGAAAGATTGGACGATAACCTGCAGCCTGAATCACTTTCACGTTTTCTAACCGATACTCTTAAAACCTCCTAAATTTTGAAGGCAGAAGCCAAGAAGGAAATAATAACTCTCGCTGGCACATCTCTGAGGCATTTTCCAAATTTTTGGCCAGGGAAATTCTGGACGTGTAGCTTGCCAGAAAGGCGAGAGAAGAGCCCGCGGTTCCCACAGACACACAGCACCCAACACCCGCTCGCTGCAAGAGACCACGACATTTCTGTGCGGGCTCCGAGGTCGCCACCGCGCCCCGCTCGGAGCGCCGGGTCGCACGGAGACCCCGCGGCCGCGGGACCCCCGACCCCCCGCTCCTGCCCCGGGCCGGGGGCACCCCGCACCCCGCCGCCGTCCCGCCCGGTGCCTCCCCGGGCAGCGGGGCAGTCGCAGCTCACCTGGGC